>MU191388.1:0-23829 GCA_016904865.1 Pissodes strobi
AAGTTGCGTAAAAATGGTAGTGGACTGTATGGTGTATATAAAGAAAAGACGGCAGAATCTTGAAGTGGACGTTTCACTATTTATTCACGATATTACTGGTAATAATTTAATGTGGGTTTAAACGGTTTATTCACGGGAGGAGCAATGTTAGGACAAGAAAAATGACGACTGCCCGGATCGCGACCTTGCTTATTGCACCCTCGACTTATACTACTACTACTACTCGTCTCTTTTTGTGATTTATGGCGCGTTCCTTGGCTATGTTGCCAAGTCAACATGCATGTTAAGAAGCTGGTTCAGAATTTAAAAAATGTGAAATATTATTTGAGATTTTGAAAGTCTTAACACTACAATTAATTTCACGTTTCCCAATAGACCATAAAAGGAAATTAAGCCTCTGACGAGTTACTTGACTTATTCTAAATTGAAGGTCTTTGTGTAAGCAGCTTGTCATTCGACAGTTTCCGTCACCTATTCTCATCATGCAGCATATACCACAACCTCGCTAAACTTCAATTAATTCTGAGAAGAAACCAAAAATGACTATAAAAAGAAGGAACCCTCGAAAAAATCCACATATTCGATTATGTATATGAATACTTTTAAGCATAATCTTTTGAATATTTTTTTCTGGAATGATGGCACGAGAGTTTCGCTAGTACAAAAATTCCCACCAGAGTTGCTGAGATATATAAAATAATCTATCTCACTCCTTGCTTTCTCGCTTGCTCTCACCGACTTTCTACTGGAGAAGCCAAGTCTGCTCCAGCCCAGGCACTATAGCCTCTCTCGAGGAAAGCACTGAAATGATTCCTTCTTAGGAGTTCATATCAAGTGAAATTGAGCTTCCTCATCTACCCGTCAATTGGAGCTATCTCTACTTTAGATCTTTTCTACCGCATAAAGAAGTCTATTAAGTCGACAGCAACTTGTCAGGATCGAAATTTGTAATCGTGTATCGTCTCCTTTTAACAACTTGCTGACCTCTCAAATCTGTGATTATATCATCGGCCCATTTTCATCCGCCCATATACGTTCAATCATTTGCTTTATTGACCACTTTATTTATAAGTACTGTGGTAAAAATGCCCATCCAGCATGTAACTGGACACAATATGCAACGGCCGCTTAAGAATAACCTTTCCATGATTCCTAGAACCAGCATATGGGAATTTAACGGGCGATTTTCCAACGGCCTTTCAAAGCGTCAAAATAATCGCCTTTTGATTGATTGGGCATAGTTGTCTGGAATAAAATTAAGTTGACTGCAGTTCAGATCCCTAAATGGTAATAAGCAATAAATGGCTTTGGAACTACCGAGGAACGCCATCGTTGATCCTTAGGAAGCCCGAATGGAACTACCAACTCATCCATTTATCCCCACATCATCAAATGTATGGGATTTTTCAAGATTTTTGGTCACTAGGGATTTTTTGACGACCTCGAAGAAACTTCACAAAAACCAAAAAAGGCCCAAAGTGAAGAGTTTATTGAGTTGTTCTGAGAAATTGAAGTTTTCGGAATTAGAAGAATTTTAGAGACCACATTTTTTTTGAAGACAATAGGTAAGTGTTTGAAGAGGCCTTGTCAAGCGGTCAAATATGATTAGATTATTTTTCTCATCCCTCACCTTCCCTTCATTTGTTGCATCAATCATCTTCTTCTTGCTTTAGACCAATTTACTAAATAAATGATGAGTCATTCTTAGCCTTCTCTCTGCAGAGCACAAGTTACTATAGAGAATCATTACCAAATATGATATATTAAGGAGGTTTCTTTACTATCTCTAAAAGAACGAGGCAGCATTCTAAATACCTGCATCTCTAAAAATCCAGTTTACAAGCAAAACAAATACACTTGCAATGACATTATTGAATCTTGGGTTCTTCACGGGCTTTGTTGGCATGAATATACAGAAGTTGGTATTTTGGAGAGAGCATTAGTAGCGATTGTTGTTCAAAGAATCTCATAAAGTACAAGCATATTCAGATGAAATGGAAAGAAAGTTGATGGAATATCTCGAATCCTATGGAAGAATGGAAAATGGAATGCAACTGATAAATGCCATAGTAATTACGTATAAAAGTATAACGTCTATGAAAGCAGGTGAAGTAACCTAGCTGAAAAAAATAAAGTACATTCCATAGTGATAATTTCATTTTTAAATGATTAAAAATAATAATTCACAACCAGCATAAGAAGGAAAATTGCTCATCTACCCTAAAACCATGATATTAATAATAATGCTGACAATACAAGCACCTGCATAATATTGAATTAAAGAAGGATTATTGCATACCTCGTTCAATTGAACTAAACACTAAATTTCATTACAGTATAATGAAGTATTAAATGTTCTTATTTCTGCTTCCAAAAGCAGACACTGTAGAGACCAATTTAATTTGTCCGCCTATATTTCTCTATTCTACATTCTATGTGTGGCAACATGGCGAACAATGAGTTTGTTGTTGAGTTAAAGAAGCTTAATAAGGAATTTTTGGTGGAAATTATAGGGAATAAAAAGGATCCGATTGGTGTAAGCATAAGTGAGAATTTAAGAAAACATATAGAAGATGAAGAAAAAGCCGGAAATCAGAAAATAGTGGGTAAAACATAAAATAGAACTCGTGGAGATGGAATTAGAAGGAAAAAACAGGTTAGTGGTAGAGTTAGAACGTACTACCAGTAATCAGGAACTAATTATAGATTTATTTAAACGAAATAAAAGTGAAAATGTGGCCCCTGTTGAGGCAAACACCATCAGACAGCCCGATAGCAACGTTGCCACTACGCCGCAGGATACTTTAAACACAGAAGTTGTTCCTAAAAATCGACAAATTTCGAATCTCTCACCTCACACGTTGCAAAAATTATCTACCCCAAAAATATCATCTGGAGATATAATACCAAATGTTGGTCTAAATACTCCGAATCATCAAAATATTCAAAACAACCGAGAAAATTGGCATGATGTTGTCCACAATAAAAGACGTCGTGTCGATCGTTTAACTTGCGTGGGAACAAGTAAGGGTGAATCTGCTTCTCTTTGTGCAGTCCCTAAGGAAGTATCTCTTCATGTATATAGACTTGACCCAAAAACAACGGAAAAAAATCTCACAGATCACCTTAAACGTGATTTTCCAGGTGTCGAATGTAGCATGATGCAATCTAAATATCCAGAGAAGTATGCTTCTTTTAAAGTTACGATTAGAGAGGAACACTTTCAAAAAGCTATGGATCCTGCAATTTGGCCCTATGGTACATGTGTACAGCGTTTTTTACACTTGAAAACAAGGAAAAGCAACAATCAATGATATTTGATCCCAACATACTTTTATTAAATATACAAAGTTTATGTGTTGACAAGGTTTATGACCTAGAAATGGATATTGTAAACTATAAAAATTTAAATTTTCTTTGTTTTGTAGAAACCTGGGAAAAACAAAATTCTTTGAATGTATTACATATAAATGGCTATACGTTGTGTATGTCCTATGCCCGACTAACTTGTAAGGGGGGAGGAGTGGCAATATATGCAAAAAATAATATAAAATTTTAGCGTGTAAATGTAGAAAGATACTGCGAAGATAGGAATATTGAGGTTTGTGCAATTTCTTATAAAACGAACAATATAACCACGTTTTTGTTAAACTGTTATCGCTCTCCTTGTGGTGATGTTAATGTTTTTATGAATGTTTTATATACAATTTTAGATGTTTTAATCAAGCCAAATTGCAGGTTTGTCTTGACTGGTGATTTCAGTATGGATTCTTACTATTGCCATAGTAAGGATTTTGAGTGTTTTTTAAATTTGGTAAAGTGTTTTGGCCTGGAATATATTGTAAAGTGGCCTACTAGGATTACTGAGAATACTATGAGCACAATCGACAATATATTTGTAAATTTTAAAAATACGGGCACGTGCTGCGTTGTTGATAACTGTCTGTCCGATCACAGAACTATACTTTTGGAGCTAGATATTCCAAAACAAGATAATATTAATAATACCAATTATTTTAAAAGATCATTTCATTATGCTTCAATCAATAGCTTTGAAATGTCACTTTCTAATGAAACTTGGTATCAGGTTTATGTCACCTGACCTTGATGTAGCTTTTCAGCATTTTCACAATATTTTTTTGTACTATTTTAACCTACATTTCCCCTTAAAAAAGGTTTTAATAACAAACATAGGAATGATAAGGGATGGATTAACATCGAGGTCAAACAGTCAAGTTTTCAACTAAAAGAGCTTTTTAGGCTGAAAAATGCTTTTCCGCAGCTCTCAGATCAGTATAGAAATGCAAAAAAGGCACATTATAAGTTAGTTAAAAAATCGAAAAAGGAATATTTTCAAAATAAAATTACCACCTCAAGAAACACAGCGCGCGCTGCATGGAATGTTATATCAGAAATGTCAAATAACCAAAAAAAATCAACCAATATAACAATAAATAATAATGGTCTAATGCAGAGTGATCCAAACACAGTGGCAACACTGTTCTGTATTTTTTTTGTGCAAGCGCCACAAAATATTATAAATGAAATTCCCAAAATAGATAATCCGATTTGTAAATATTGTAAATACGATGTTTTTGCGTTATTTCACGGAACAGGACTTATTAATTTTAATAAATCAAAAGCTAAAAGTAAAAGGTCAGCAGGTAGCGATCATATACCATCGTTTATTATAAAAAAAATATTGTTTCGCATTATAAGTCCTCTTACGTATTTGGTAAATTTATCTTTTGAGCTGGGATCCTTCCCTGCCCTTCTAAAGGTGGGAAAGGTAGTTCCTCTTTTTAAAAAGGGTGATCCGGAATCCATTGAGAACTATAGACCTGTTACAATACCCATGACTTTTTCAAAGATATTTGAGTGCTGTTTTTTGGATCGGTTAGGTGCATTTTTAGAGGCCCATAACGTGCTAAGTGAAAACCAACATGGTTTTAGACAGGGTTTTTCCACAAATACAGCATTGTCTTCTTTTTATGATGTCCTGGTCGGCTTTGTTGGGGCGGGCGAATGTCCTGCTGGGCTCTTTTGTGATCTTAGCAGGGCATTCGACTGCGTCAACCACGACATTTTGCTGGAAAAATTACATACCTATGGTATTAGGGGTAACTCCGAAAGATGGATTAGGTCTTTTTTAGTGAAAAGGCAACAATTTGTGGCCTTGAACTATTCAAGTGCTGATGGTATGCGCACGGTTAATTCTGAGCCTGGTGAGATCCTTATGGGAGTACCACAGGGCTCAGTTTTGGGCCCTGTTCTTTTTTGCCTATATATTAATGAGCTTGACCGGTTGACACCCGATGTCTATTTTTTTTATATACGCAGACGATACATCTGTAATTGTATCTGATAAGTCTAAGGATGTATTGCAAGATAAATGTAATAGTCTAGTTTTAGATCTAAAAGGTGGTTTTCACAAAATTTTCTTTATTTTAATTCAACAAAGACTCATATAATGAAATTTCATAACAGACAAAAATCATGTGACACAATTAGTGTTGTTGTTGACACCGCACGCATAGAACAACTAGAAGATCTTAAATTTCTGGGAGTTCAACTGGATAAGAATTTAAACTGGAAGGCGCATTGTTCACTGCTTCTCTCTAAGCTGGGATCCATGACATACTTATTTCATAATATGAAAAAAATTCTTTCTCAGGAACAGCTTATGAGTTTGTATTTTGCACAAGTAGATTGTAGACTGCGTTATGGTATATGTTTGTGGGGAAACTCATCCTCTGCCAAGGATGTATTTTTGGCCCAAAAAAGGATTGTGCGCTGTATTTTCAGTATCTCTAGGAAAACTACTTGTAGGACATTGTTTATTAATTTTAAAATTTTAACTTTGGGATCTTTATATATTTTTGAAATGTGTTTATATGTGTTTAATAATAAGAAGAAGTTTATTGGTAACAGTGAGTATCATAGAGTTAACACGCGTTATGCTAATAATTTTCGTGTACCTTTTTCTAAATTAAAAGTTACAAATGATTCGCCAAAGTGTATTGGTTTAATTTTTTTTAATAAGCTTCCATGTTGCATCAAGAATATAGACAATATACATCTTTTTAAGAGAAAATTAAAACAATATTTATTAAAAGAATGTCTGTACAGCATAAATGATTTTTTAAATAACTAGGTTTTTTAAGTTTTTATTTTTTTAAGTTTTAGCATTAACTCTCATTGACGACTCCTATATTGTTGAACGACTGTCAAAATGGAAAATATATGTATTTTTTACTCTCTCTCAGTTATTATATTCCTGTAACCTTCCGCTATGTCCGTGGTCCAACGTACCTAATACCTATTTATTTCATCCGTAACTTCTTCGAAATACTCGGAAATATTCGGGACGTGTTTGCCGAGCGTTATTGCTTAATTAACAGAGCCAGACAAAGGCTAGGAAGGGCCTAAAGCTGGTTTTAATGATTACCGTTACTGGAACTTATGACATAATACGTGTAGGCTCCCTATAGTTTATTAAAACAACGTGGCTTTAGAGCGTCCGAGAAAGTCGATGTCGGTTAATATTTAAATATATGATTACTAGTTCTCTTTAACAGAACTAATTTATTTATTTACGGAAAAATAATTATGTGGGTGGACTAGCGGCAACCTCGCTTTGTTCGTTGCGTTAATAGGTAACCCAAACTAGCTGAAACTATTGTTCTGAAATAATTTGGGAAAAATATGTTAGCAGATATTTAACACTAGGCAAATTACGAATCCATGTATACATTTTAGAATTATTATGTTAAATAATCATATTCATGAAGTTTTTGAATCAAGCGAACATAATTATATTCAGGTTCGTTCCCACAAATAATACGATGGCATTAGAAGGAGTAATATTTGTTACTATTATTCATATTGAAAACTAGTAAAATGCATTAACTACTAAAGAAATATCTCTTGTCCTAAGTTTGAACTTGAACTTGCAAAATATTATGTAAACATTTAAGGCAAATGATAAACAACGCGCGCAGTCAACGGGAGCGATTATGAACCTTAAACATGCAACGTGCAGCACATTTTATCATAAAAAACGCTTGCGAACCATTCGGCAGACTTTGTGTCTCACCTAAAACCAGCTCCTGGGCTCTCCACATGGGCCCTTTAAGGTTCTAACCTATCCTTTTCTCCTCACCCCAACCTGAGCTTAGCTTGATCACATGATCGCGAAATCCGGGGGTTACCTATCCACAATAGCAAAATTTGAATCTATGATAAATTTGTCAAAGTTCTGAGAAAGATAATTTTCAAAGTAGAATCAGTAGATCAAGTGCAGTGTAAACTTTAAATGAAAAGTTAACTATAAATGAAACACAACACAAACTCTTAAGACAAACTACATTCATATAACAGTGACCAAAGACCTATAAGCAATTTATAAATATACCTCAATCGAGAGAACATGCGCACCTCAGTAATCGAGTATAATATAATCTTATTAAGCTTCTGACCAATCGACATTGTTAATGTTTTCTCATTAATTCTTTGACCAATCGACGTTGTGATTGTTATTAACTGAAGTGCTAAGATCGATCCCGAATCTGAGCTATATTCCTGCACGCTAACCAAGGCGTGGCGTCGCGGTTAAAACCTATTGCGACAATATTGCATTAGGAGTGTTAAAATGTAAATGATACGATTATTAAACACAAAGACCAAAGTAATTTATTGCCACTAGCATAATAGAAGTAACGAGAATCAGATAAATTTAATTCATTTAAACATATACTAATGGGCCAACTGGCATTAAATCTAATGGTTTTGCGTGCTAATATTTGAAATATAATCAAGCCGTTATTACAGTGCTCACTATATAGGCGTTTAAAATAATCGCAATACCATTTATAGAATTTATCTATATTATATTTAATATTTAGTAATATACGATCCAATTAAAAGTCAAAACACAAAAACGTATTTCATGCGACGGGATTTTAATTTCCATTCAGCAATTATAACAGTCTTCGATAAATAGATAATGGCTTTTCGAAACATGTAAATATGTTATAAATTACCCAACCTATACAAAATGATAATAATTTTTAAATTTAATGGAGTTATTTTGGTAAAATATCGATGTACGTGTAGTTTGAGTTAGTGGCAGGGACATATAAATACCAAAGCTATGCTTTATAATATTAACTTCCTTCTCTGCAATTGGAAATTTTCCTTGCAAGAAGAGCAATATCACTCATAAAAATATTACTAGAACATCTAGGGAAATAGATTACCCTAACTTTCTAAAAAATTTAAAACACCCTGTGTAATTTTATGAACTTGGTGTCAACGCGTAGCACACCAATGCTAATCCCAGTTGAGATATTTATACTGGTTGTATATTTTCCTGAGATTTTTTTTTGGATCTTTTCTTTTCTAGTAATATTTTCCAGTAAGTTATATTTTCCGCAAATATTTTTGTTTCCCGGTGAACATTTAAATAGATCAAAATGTTGATTATGATAGCATTTGGTTTTAAAAACTGACAACGAAACATGTGCAGGACGCTATAGCTAAATATGATAATAAACGCTGCTGAACTTGATTGATAGTGCCCCAACCCATCCTGAAATTCTTCTATTGCGTTTACGAGCCATCCTTCATATTCATCACATCAACAATCATTCAGAAAGCTCATTCTGGCACAAGATGTTCTGTATCTTTTTTATGTAATATTTTCGCCACATCATTGTCTCACTTACATCATCATTGTTGCACTTACATCATTGTCTAACTAAACCTGAGTAGCCGAAATATGATGATTTTTTTCAAATGAAAGAAAAACATTCAAAGAATTATCTTTATTGGTTACAGTCTTGGACGTCCAGATTTTAGCGCATCTTTTATTTGTTCTGTTCTTCTAAATGTTGATACTATTTTTGCCACGATAGATTTTCGTATGGGAGTCTCTATTCGGATGAACAGCAGCGAACAAATGCCATAAGCTTCTATAATAGCATTGTAGTTTGCAGATCTCCAAACCCGAACATAACTAAAATTTTGACGACTTCAATTTCAATTAATTTCACCGTGATTTCTACGCTTTCAGAGGAACCATTTTACTTTAACACTATCGGCCAAAATATTATAGCTTCGTTTTCCTTCAACATACATTATCATGCGAGCAATATCGTTACTTACTGCAGCATCACGTCATTTCCGCACGCAGAGGCATAACAAACAGCCACAGTGCCCATATACCAAAGCACTGCTAGCCCTCCTCCCCCATCCACCCTCATAAAAAAATAATAATATATTTAAATTGCAAAAATCGAAACATTTTCCAACATTTTCGAATCAATTAGTTTTTCATTTTGCTGCAATAATTGCAAATTGTTGCATAAAGCTCATTATCTTGAAAGAGTCGAGCTGACCATTTGCGCATATGGGAAGAGCCTACTGTCGAGGCCCCGTACGCCTTCATATCTTTGCATAACCTAAGTTACGACAATGCCGGTACTTCAAATTTTCGCAATCAATATTTTGAGGACATTCATTTTCAGCACTATGGTGAGCACCCGCGTTATATTTGAATCAAGTATTTCCTAACTGTTGGATGGGAAGAAGGGGACCTGTGGAATGACCGCCAAGCTCGCCGGATCTGAATCCATTGGTTTTTTCGTTTGGGGACATTTGAGAACAGTTAGTAATATTGTCAAGATACGCTACTTATGTTCTTTGAAGAAAGAACCGATTTTTTAAAAACAATTATATTTCTAAATACGTCTTTACAGTACAAGCTTTAAGCAGAGAATAAATGTTTTAACAATGATTTAAAACGACTTGATACATAATATAATAATATAATATGCAGATAAAGCAGTTTCTGGGAAGCTTCTGGTATCGTCAGCAACTTCTGTACACATAACTCCTCCCTCCTTAGGATCAAAAAACCACGGATGTTGGTTTGGAAGGGTTGGAAGGGTCCAAATTGATTTCTTTCATTTCTTCATTTTGGGGACTTTCTCTTCTTCTCTGGTATCGGTTTCGGAATGCCAAAATTAGTTTTTTCCGTTGCCGAAGTAACACGAAGAGCAGGATGATGGCCAAACATAGCAGGATGACTCCATAGGCAATTGGGAATCCATCGATTGGTCCATTGAACGTTTCTCTTATAGGTGATAGGTGATTGGCTAGGTCCTTCAGGTGGTATATTTCTTCGATATTTAATTGTGTTAAATTCGGTGTTTCATAAGTTATTTCAGTTTTCAAACTTTCAATTTGGATTTCAGGTAGGATAAGCGATTTTCCTTGTGTAATTTGGAGGTCATTGATAAACTTTTTGTTTTTAATCCTTACTTCACAAGTTTTCGGGATTTTTATCAATGTGGGCAGGTTAATTTCAATATGTTGATCGGAGTTACATTTGGAAAAGATTCTTTCGTTTGTGGCTGGAAGAACCAATATTTCTTCTTGCGTTATTTGTTCTGTTATCGTTTCTTGTGTTTTGAGCTGGACAATTGGGCAATTGTCAATTGGCGAGCCTTGTATCAGCTGAAGAGCACATGGGTCTTGTGTATGGAAATCTTCCGTGCAATGGTAGGTTTCTTCGAGTAAAGGACAAATTTGTTCAGCAAACTGTTTTTTCGTCTGCTTGAGCCAAATACGGGTATTTTGGGATAAATACTCTTTGGTTTTTTATGATAGGAAAAAGTTGATATAGGTTCAGATTTTCAGGTCTAACGATAGGTATGTGAATAGCGAATATCAACTTAGTACCAGAAAAAGTTAATTGAGTACCTAACAATCGGTAATATGAGAGTATATTTTTAAAATTAGGAATTTCATTCGTATTATACATTCCGCTTAGAAATGTTAGCATTTTTTGTAATTCGGGACTTGATATTATCGAATTGTGCAATACATTTAATTTGGAAAACATAATAGCATCCTCTAAGTGGTCTATAAATGTTATTAAGCTTTGGCAATCCAAATTTATCTGGTAGATTATACCGTGAAGGCTAATGTAGTTACTCAGATCTGTAATAGTATTCTGAATAGCTCCTTGAAAAATATTTAAACTATATTTAAGTTTGTTTTGGTTATTTTGTAAACCGGAAATAGTCTTGTTATAATTATTAATTAAGTTTTTTGAGAGTGAAATTTGGGAATTCAGCTCACTTATAATGTTTTTCTGATTCCGTTCCAAAGTCATGATGGCTTTATTATATCGTTTTCCGTCTTCAGCTTCTAACGTGCCAAATAACCATTTATTAGCTTTCCCTACTATATTTATTAAGCCTCTTTTATTCCTACGGATGTGTGGATAAAGATTTTCGAGTTTTTCCTGCGTAGTTTGCATTAGATATTCCGTACGTAATAAAATATTTTCTGAAAGACCGTGATAAGACATGGGGTTAGTAGCATTTTGCTGACTTAAATATTTCTTAATTACCAAGAAGTGTTTTTCCATATTTCCTAACTGTACGATTATTGGGTTTAAATCCACATAATGCAAAAATGTATGTTTACTATAAATAAGTTTAGCTTGTCCTAATTTTATAGGAAGTATTGGATTCGTGATGGTGGTTAATTGAATATCAGTGGATTGGCTATTCGTTTGAAGTACTTGGAATAGCAAGATCAGGATCAGGATCGGTGTCATCCTTTCCATTTTTTCCCTGAAAATTCGATTTTCTGTTAATTCTTGGCTTTCTAGCAATATTCTGATGATATATACCTTTATCAGTTATTAGTTTATTATGTGTCTGATGTTTAATTTCCGCTTTTTTAAGCTTAGGTAGATTTTTATTTCTAGCTTTCGTTTTTACATAGACAGGGTCTGATTCGGGGAAATTCGGGGGTTCATTCCGTGTTTCGTTTTGTTTAGTAATATTTTTTTCTTTTGTTTGGGCATTAATTTCTTGGATTTTTCTATAAAGCAAGTTGGTATTTTCTTTATGATTTTGAACGTAGTTTGAGACAATCATATGATCATTTAGATCGAAAGGATTGGGGCTTTTTATATGGCCTTTTAAAACTTCAAACGGTGTATATGTCGGGATACTATGAATCGAATTATTATATGCTAAAACTGTGCGTTTAATCAATTGAATAGGTGTAAGGTGGGAATTTTCCTCTTTTAAACATCTGTAATGTTCGATAAGAGTTGAATGGAATCTTTCAACTGGAGAATTGGAGTTACTATTTTTTGCTGTTGGGTAATGGAGATCAATTTTATATAATTTGAAAAAGTCCTCCATTTCTTTGTTTTTAAATTCCGTACCACAATCTGTAGTGATTTTTAGTGGTAATCCGTGATGCGTGATAAAAATTAATAAATTTTCCAATATCGAGGGTCCTGTAAGGCTATCTAGATGATAGGCTTGACCATAACGAGAAAATTTATCAATTATTGTCAAAAACGATTCATTGGATATCTTAAATACATCCATATGAATATGATCTAGTGGTTCAGAACTAGTAGGAGTCAGATTGAATTTTATTACTGATGGATTGCGATCGTATTTATTTTTTAAACAAATTTCGCAATTATTTACAAATGTTTCGATATCTGATAACATATTTGGCCAGTAATATTTGGAAGTAAGGGCAAGTTTCATTTCATTTATACCCCTATGACAGGTCTTAGTAGTGTGATATAAAATAAGCTTTTCTTTTTGCTCATTTTGTGTCTCGATATCTTCCAAAAATGTTGTACACCGAATTAATTTAAAGGAAGAATTTTTAAATAGACTTTGTACAGTTACTGAAAAAAATTCGGCTAGTTGATCATTCCTAAAGAAGATAGCAAATGTCTGTTTTGGGTCTATGAATTCTTTTAGTAATTTAACTATATGCGGTTGTGGTTCCCTGTTTGATATTATTACATAAAGTCGGGTGTTGCCATTTGTTATTATTACTTGATTTTTAAACGTATTTAGTGAACGTTCAGAAATTGGCAAACTTAATATTGGATTTTCTAATGAACTATGTATAGTTTCCAAATCGTCTGAATAATTTTCATTTGGTGGTTTGATTTGGATATCAGATATTATATTGATTTTCGGAATATTAGATTCAGGAGGTTGAAGGATCTCATCGATAACCGATTGGTCTACTTCAGGCATTTCGTCAGGGTTTTGGAGAAAGCTGTCAATTATTTCATTTGCGTCTCCAGGGTTATTAACGATTGATTCCGTTTCAATTACATTTAAGTCTAAATTCGGGGGATATCTAGATAATGCATCAGCCGCTTGATTGTTTTTGCCTTTTTTATATTTCATAGTGTAATCAAACTCTTCTAATTTCAGACGCCAACGCACAAGTCTTGAACTCGGCTCTTTTAAGGAAAACAACCATTGTAAAGGTTTGTGGTCCGTTAAAATTGAGAATTTATGTCCGAAAAGATATGGGCGGAAATATTCACAACTCCATACGATTGCCAACAATTCTTTTTCAATCGTCGAGTAGTTGATTTCAGCGTTCTTGAGGCATAACGGGACAAAATTGCACCTACCGCGAAATTTGATGCGTCTGTAGTAAGTTCGAAGGGTATTGAAAAGTCAGGATAAGATTACACAGGTTTGGATGTAAGAAGATTTTTGCACGTATTGAAACATTCAATAAACTCTTTTTTCTCCGATTGACAGCAAATATTAATTTTGCAGACACATATCAATCAGCAAAGTATTACTTTTCCTGTCCAGGCAGCAAAGTAAGTACTTTGCTGCCTAGGCAGCAAAGTGATTAGTCTCCATGGGAATAAAACGTTTGACATAAGTTGTCAAAATATAATTATTATGGACATATACATTTCCATAGCAACCAACCGTTCCAACAATTGCGATTTCTATCAAATGTTGTCTTAATTTATCACTACAGGAAATATAAAAATATTGTGGGAATTGTAATAATTTGCAAATATACAATATACATATATAATTATAAACAATCGGAGAAAAAATTATATGTTCGACTCGGCAGCAAAGTAGATTGACTGCCTTAGCTGAATTCCTAGCCTCGCTATGCTCGGCTATGAACTATCAGCCGCGGCAGTCAATCTACTACTTTGCTCCCTAGTAAAACAAATAACTATTGTGTGTTCTACTTTTTCATTTTTCTTGAGACATTGGGTCAAAGGCTTAGTAATTTTAGCACAATTTCTTATAAATTTCCTATACTACCCTAATAAACCAAGGAATGATTTAATATCGCATTGTGTTCTAGGAATAGGACATTTTTGAATGGCTATTATTTTTTTGTTGTTCGGTTTAATTCCATCTGGTGTTACTATATGACCAAGCAAATTCGACTTCTCTACGTAAGAGTTCACATTTGTCGAGCTGTATTTTTAAATTTGCGTCGCGCAGTTTTGAGAATACTAATTGCAAATTTTGGATATGTTCTTGCAAGCTAGTACTAAAAAATATTATATCATCTATAAAGGTCATACATACTTTAATTTGCAGTTCTTTTAAAACTTCATCCATAACACCGTTATTTACATTAAAAGCTGTTTTTTCAATTGATTTTTCGTCCATCTCAATTTGGTGAAACCCACTGGCCAATCGAGGGTCGAAAAGTACCGAGCTTATCAAGGATGTCGGTAATATTCGGTATAGGGTAACAATCGTCTATGGTTTTTTTGTTAATATTACGAAAATCGCACACCACTCTCCATTTTTGCTGACCGGATGCATCCAATTTTTTCGGAACGATCCATATCGGCGATGGCCATGGACTTGAAGAGGGTCGAATTATTCCCTTTTTGAGCATATCGTTAATTTGAGTTTGAACTTCATTTTTATGACAATATGGGTAACGATAAGTTTTCGTATGGACAGGGACTTCATCACTGGTCCTAATATTATGTTTAATTTTTGACGTAAATTTAACTTATCTCCTGGTATAAAGAAGATGTCTGAAAATTGTTTGCATAGTTTTAGGATGGAAGATTTTTCTTCGAAATTCATATGATCTATGCGAAGAAGATTTTCTATATCGCATTTATTCTGATTTGATTGAAAATTTGGGATATTTTGAAACATATGACTTACATTTTCAAATGTAAATATTTCATAACAAGATCGTTCAAAAGAGTCAACAGGTATGGGTTAGTCCTATATATTAATTTCTATCATATCTGTTGTTCGTCCGGCCCCTTTTTCAGAAAATTTTGGGAATTACTGAAATTACTGTCGGTATGCGTTTGATTATTTTTTTCGGCGTTTTGGCCAATAAAATCCGACATTTGGTAATTTTCGAGGTCATTGTCAGGACCTACGGGCTCGTAATAAGTGTGGGGTTCATCATAATAATTAGCAAAATAATTATTACAACTATCAGTGTAGGATACGTCTTCTGTATTAGTATGTAATTCTTGAAATGAAAATTTAGGGTTTTGGTTTGGCGGTTGCCTAAAGAAATTCTGATTTGGGAAGTTTCGTCTATTTGTCATAATGGTGGGATTTCGTGAAACAGTAGACATTGGTGTAGGTTTTGGTAATTGGTTTGGTGGTATTTGGTTTGGTCTAAACACATTTTGTGGACGACCAAACACTTCTTTATTTGTGGGATATCTGCGGGGTGGAAGTTGTCGAGGTTGAATGTTTATAGGTTGATTAGGCCAATTTGGTCTTGTAGAAAAATTCCGGCTTTGTCCATATGTATTAAATGGAACTGGATTAGGAGAAAAATTATAATTTTGATTTACTGGATTATTTGTAGCTTGCTGCTGTTGAAAATTATTTTGTCTAAAATTTGGAGTATAATTTTTCGTATTTTTGTTGGGTTCAAAGAAATTACCATAAAGATTTTCAAAATTCTCGAATTCGCTTACATATGCCATAGCATCTTCTAATGATGCTGGTTGTTTAAGATGCATATTATTTTTCAGCGTACCAGTACAACCTGCAATAAATGTACTCAATGCGGTTTTTTCATAATAATTAATATGGCACAATTTTTCATTAGCATTAAGGTTAGAGTCGTTACAGATTCTTTGAACAACATTACTTCTAATTAATTGTAATCTACTACCAAAATCGCTTAAATGTTCGCCCTTGCATGGTCTTGTTCTTGTTAATTCTTGAACTAAACAATCAAGGTTCCTGCGATCCGAAAAACAGTGTAATAAAGCTATTTTTAGGGTATCCCAATTTTGTAATTCGGCGCGATTGCCAACCATAGTTTCGGCTCGGCTGGTTAACTTTTCTTGAATACAGTCATAAATATGCTGATTTAAATCGTTATCGTTAAATGCCTTATATTGGTTAACAAGATCGTCACATCTTTTAATGAATTTATTTAATGTATTACTGTTACCATCGTATGGTTTAATTATATCTAATTTACTTCTAAATAAATCCCAATTAACTTTGGGTAGATCATCTTTATTTGGAGCCATTTTATTTAGCAAATTTAAACTTTCTAAGCCAGAAATTTGGCTACTTTCAATATCAGAAATTTCGGATAAACAGTCTCCTATTTCTTTTAAATTAAACATACAGTTCCTGTATGTATATATTTATTTTCAAAAACTAACCTATTTGTCTGCGATAGACTGATATGCACAATGCACAACCTAACTATCTTTTCTAAAATCCTTATTCAGAGGGTTTAGACAAGGTGAAAAGGTAAAAAGCACTTACAGATTCAAAACACGTGTTTGTCTGACTCTTCTTGTCCTTTCCCGATTCTTGCTGCTTGCTGCCTGGCTGTCCGTCTCTCGAAATTCCTTCGTTGAACGTAGATTTTTTGGAGATAGCGCCAAAAGGTTGAAACCCAAGCCATGATCGATTCGATTAAACCGTTGCCGCACTATCCTACCGACTGCGCCACTTATGTTCTTTGAAGAAAGAACCGGTTTTTTAAAAACAATTATATTTCTAAATACGTCTTTACAGTACAAGCTTTAAGCAGAGAATAAATGTTTTAACAATGATTTAAAACAACTTGATACATAATAGCAAAGCAGATAAAGCAGAATCTGGGAAGCTTCTGGTATCGTCAGCAACTTCTGTACATATAACTCGCTAGTGTAAGGGTGTTATGTGTAGCTCAGTTAGGATCGATCTACGTCAGGTGAGAAGAGGTATACATTGAATTGTTTATAGGCTTCGGTTACTTTTATATAACAAAGCTTTTAAGAGTGTTGTGTCTTAATTTACGGTTAACTTTGCTTGTTTCATTCAGGTAATTTAAATATTTTATTGGCAGGCTGATCTGGCTTAATTTCACTCAGAGCTTTACTGCACTGTAACTATTTAACTTTAAAATCACTTGACCTAGAATTTTGCTAGATCTATTGTAGATTCGACTTTTCTTTCTTAAGACGATATCCCTCCAAGAGACTACGTTCCTGGGGACTGCAGCTCTTGAATTAGGATTGTGGATTAGGTTATCGGTAAAACAACCAGAGGCTAGGACCCGTGAAGTGCAGTTCAGTGGCTGAGCGGAGTGACTGGCAGACAAAGTCAACTCGATTGATGACTCGCTCGTGGATTTTTATGATGACCGGTGCAGGTTTAAGGTTCATAATTGCCTACGTGGTTCGCTCGCGTTGTTTATAATTTGTCTTGAATGTTTACATAATATTTTGCAAGTCCAGATTCAGACTTAAGACAGGGTGATAATTAATTGGCAGTTTAAATGTTTAAGTAATTTATAGTATACAGGAATAATCAACGGATTTAGAAGACTTGAGAAATTAAATAAATGTTCTTATAAGGAATATAAACCAGAAATGGCCTGTGCCATAGGAGAATTTCTAGAAAATTTGGGGCATTGTCAAGCTAAGCAACTATGGTTACTTAAACAGTTGCTAGCAGGTATCTTGTTCATACTTGCTTCATTTAAAATTAGTTCGCTATTTGGAATAATTAAGTTATAGTAATTATCCCACTATAAATCCGAATAAATAAATAATTGCAATAAAAACTGATAATAATATTTTATTCTACTGTACAGCATTTTTATGTTCTTTACTAATATAACATAATATACAGGGCATTGAATTTAAAACAATAAATCAAACAACTTTTCCAAAAAACCTATAAACGTGGAATCATTGTCTTTGTTCTAATTTTCCCCTCCGGTACTGATCAGCGGTTACAGAGATATTTGGCCGACTGCTTTTTAACCTCCAATATATGAGATATTCCATACTCAGATTTATGGATATCATGATTGATTACTACTAGGCCTAGAAGCTCTTTATACAAATTGTTCTGAGTGTACCAAGATAGTGTTTATTCAGAAGTTGAGAATTCGGGATTAAATTCTCCTAGATCCAGAAATCATCAAATCAAGTAGTTGTGGCATTAGACTTCTCAAGCCTTTCGACCCAGCTGTTAATTTTTTCTGGACACAGGAACATATAACACGTATGATCGGACTAGGCGATCGAAAGTAAAGAAGCTCGTCCACAATTTAATCCAAGCAGAAGATAACTATCTTTTACCTTCGTCTGTTTTAAGTCATCGGCACCGAACTCGACCGTCTGTCTGAGACAAAAATTGATCGTTAAACGAGCCAGGGTTTAATGTATAGTATGTTCTGCTATTCGTGTCAGCGAATTTGCAATAAAATAAAAATAGTATTTTATTATTAAGCAGGAAACATATGGTAAAACATGGGTAGAGGAAGTTATGCATCATATACCTAATGCACTATGCAAGCCTGTAGGCTATTCTTCGTTTCTTTTTGTGTGTGGTCCCCAAGCACATGAATTTTTTTGTTGACTTCTTCTCCTCGCAACACTGCTAAGCTATATCTCTACGGAACCTATATATTTTATTTTTAACCGTCTGCACGAGTCCTTCCGCCTGACGAGTCCTGGGCTTGCGCGCGCATCATAAACACATTTCTGACAAATGGATGTCTTTATGGTCCAGGGATTTGCTTTCAGCGAGCCTCGTTGCTCAGTGATTAGATGATGTGTTTCTGATACGACGGCCCTGGTTCGATTCCAATGACAAGGCATGCATTTTTTTTAAATTTATATTTCTCAAAAGTTCTTTCTTGATTTTAGGCATGTCTTAGGTTAGTTTCGTTTGGCTACGTCTCGGAGCGAGCGAAGCGAGCGGAGGTTATTGCATGATGTGAAAAAAATATAAATGTAAACATTGTGATGAGCGCGCAAGCACAGGACTCATCAGGCGGCAGGACTCGTGTAAATGGTTAAGAGTAAAATATATGCCTACGGAACTGAATCAGGTCATTGGAGGGTAATGTTTCTTCAATAGTGTCAATTTAGAAAAATTTAATAATAAATAATTAAATAAATCCAAGATTTAGCTTCCCAGTCATGACTTGATTTGCTATCTGTTTTGGTGTAAATTCGCTTCAATTTACATAATATCTAAAAGCCTAAATGTTAGTACAAGTTCATATTGACTTAATGGTGGCTAAAAAGTCTTTTCTGTTTCACATTTACTCCATTGTACACACACACAAATGGAGAACCATGCTCCGCTTAACTCCAATGTTCTTCTAGCGGCTGAAAATTCATAAAAGACCTTTAAGTTTGCTTCTGGTTAAATTAATTGCTTTGATCTGTAGAAGTTATGCTTATTATTCCTATGGCTCCTATTCGCTAATTAATTGCCATACGAGAGTCATCCTTGTAAATGTATGAGGAGATTTAAACTTAGAGCGGTATAACTTCATAGAGCTCATTAATGTTTAAATAAAAGCAAGCTGCAAGAAAAATTTGCGCATTAAATATTAAACATTTGAATTAAAACTTAATGGGAAACTAAAGGATTAGCAAATTCAAAACTGAAATTTAACAGCTAGTCATTTGGTGAATACTTAACTGCGTTTAGAAATATTACGGGGGATCGTATTGACTGTTCACGTTAGTCATTTTTGGTAGTTTTGTTCTTTCATGCAAATCGCCATTGTAGCAATGTCAATTTCTTGATAAAAGCTAAGGTACCCCATTTAATTCTACGAATGGAGCGGAGCCCGAGAGCATTAATGTAATATAATCCCGGGGTGTATACATTATTTTTGTATCTCCGGAATAGTATTACTAAAATTAAGTAATATGCAGGGATAAATTTATAAATACTTTATAATATCCCTTATAGATGTATGATATAAGCTTCGTTTTAGAGTATTTAGCATCAAAATGCTCCATATTATTCTTAAATACGTAATAACTCAGGAGAAAAAGATATGTTCCTGTAATATTTTCGGAAACACGCAACGAATCCGTTCATTTTGTAAGTCGACTGTGCTGACAGAATTAGTTTATGCAAAACGCTGAAGCCCACTAATAAAGGAAAATTGCTAGTCATTACGTTTCGACAACGAAAAGGAGGATTTTTTACGCTCATTTCGTATGAGCTCTTTATTTTTGTTCAAATAATACGGCACCCCTCTCTTTCAGTGCTGTTAATATTATTGAAAATGGTTTATTTTGCATTTTCTAGTTAATTTTCATGCTATATATTCATAATTGTACCTTTTTACCATACAAGGTTAAAAGTAAGATATAAGCTATCCTTGTCAGAAAGAAATCATTAAAAAGTTGCCAGTTATTCTCGTCGTATTTCCTTTAAATTCCTTGCCTAAGGGTGTTCTGAGTTAAATACTTTAATATGGTAGTAGAGGGTGGTTGTCTCAGAAAAGTAAAGAAACAAAGAAATATTTAGTTACTAGGCAAATATATCAAACGCAGGTGTTCAAATAGTAATCTCAGGCAGAATTTGATCTAATCCTGTTGAAGATAGATGTAAGAAAAGTACATATTGGCTTACTGGAAGGGAAGCGTAGTTGATTTACATGGAAATATAAGGTATGCATTTCATTTAAAATTATTCGAGGTGCACCAGATATGTTGTCGTCAAAGGTAAATTAATGCTACTTTTCTCTTTGTATGAAAGTACAACAAAAGAGCAAAATTGTACAAGTATGAAAAAGTAGTAGTAGTAGTAGTAGTAGTTTATTTGAAAAAAGCCAATAATACAAAATATGTAGGTAGTATGTACCAAGATACAAAATACTTAAGCCTATACACATGTCTAACTGCCCTTGAAAGAACTTACATATTTAACATATTTAAATTTTAGTAAGATACATCTAGCGAGATTCTATTATGAAATAAAAAATACTTAAAAATATCTATTCCTTCATAACAACCATTGTTCTAATTTAGTTAAAGAAATGTTAACATATTTAACCATACTTGTACACAAATTTTATTAGCAAACAACCAGGAAGATTCTATTGTGGGGAAAAGAAACCTTAAAACATCTATTCCCCCACAACAACTATTATTGCTCACACATCTGGGGTGCCGCACCTAAGCACATCTTAAAGCTGCTGGATTCCATGCAGAAGAGAGCTGTGCGTCTCATCGGCGACCCGGAGTTGACCCGGGATCTAAATAGTCTGGAACACCGTAGACATGTGGCCGAGATATCCCTGTTTTACAGATATTTTCACGGCAGATCTTCCCATGATTTGTCCCGCATCCTTTGTCTGGCGCACTTCATTACTGAGGAACTCACTCCCAGGACATCTGTTCCCTCCTAATTATAACCTACAACTATTCAAGAAACGTGTCAATCAACATCTTCGCGCACACAGCGCTCTTCGAGTTCTATAGGATCCCCCTTTAGTGTGTATGCCTCTGTCATTAAAAAGTCGTATTTGGTCAACAGAAACCAACTAACTAATACGATCACATCAGCCCCGTCTCCAGGGGTGAGGCGGCGAGGCAGTCGCCTCGGGCGGCCGATTTTTAGGGGCGGCCGTTTTTATTTTTTTCTATAAAGTTTTAATGTGATTATAATATGTAACACGGTAAACGCTCTCGCAATGAATATGTAAAACGCTTCATTCGTACTATAAGCAGCTCATCGCGCGTTGTACATCCACGTACAGGGTGGCTCGAATTCGTGTCTATGTACGGGGAACTCGAAAACCGTAAGAGATACAGTGTCGGTCAAATTAAGGCAAAATTGCGCATTTAAGTGCCTAACAATATGCCGTTTAGAAAGTTTTAAAATTCCGAATATTTACGGAGATATCCGGAAAAAACCGAAATTTTGAAAAATCGTTTTATTTTTTTCCTGGGCTTATTTAAAGACGGATTTCAAATCTAATTGCACTTTTGCATTGCCACTTTTTCCGCTCTATCCAATGATGATATCCAGTTTGAAATCCGACGTTTCATCTTCAAGGGATCATCATCAACTTTCTTTTTTTAAATGCGAACTTTAATTTTTTTATCGTTTTTCAGATGGTATTGGCGTTATTAATATGAGTATGTGTTTTTATTTTTTTTTAATTTTTTTTTTCATTTAATTTTTTTTTTTATTATTTTTATTTTATATATTTTGCTTTGGCGTGATTTGAAATAATTTAATATAGGTACTTATGAAATTTTCATATTCTATAAAAATATTTTATTTGTTTTTTGCATTAAGTGGAAAATTGGAGCCCGTATTAAAAATTAAAAATAGTAAAATTATTTTTTACGAGAATATGGCCATGAACTATTACTCAAACAAGTTGCTTAGTGCATTTTATTTATAAGCAAAATTCCAATAGGTGTTTTTCCATCAAAGTTCCTCTAGTATCACGTAGTATGATTATAAATTGTTAATGTTCTCTATTAAATAATTTTTTTAATTCGTTAAAAGTTGGGAATATTTTATCTTTGCAGTAAGCAACTTGTTTGAGTAATAGTTCATGGCCATATTCTCGTAAGAAATAATTTTACTATTCTTTATTTTTAATACGCTCCAATTTTCTACTTAATACAAAAAACAAAATAAAATATTTTTATAGGATATAAAAATTACAAAAGTACCTACCTTAAATTATTTAAAATTACGCCAAAGCAAAACATATAATTAAAAAAATAAAAATAATAATAAAAAAATTAAAAAAAAATTAAAAAAAATATAAAAAAATAAAAACACATAGTCATATTAATAACGCCAATACCATCTGAAAAACGATAGGAAAAATTAAAGTTCGTTTTTAAAAAAAGAAAGTTGATGATGATCCCTTGAAGATGAAACGTCGGATTTCAAACTGGATACCATCATTAGATAGAGCGGAAAAAGTGGCAATGCAAAAGTGCAATTCAATTTGAAATCCGTTTTTCAATAAACCCAGGAAAAAAATAAAACGAATTTTCAAAATATCGATTTTTTTCGGATATCTTTTTTTTTTTTTTTTTTTTTTTGGCAGCTAAAGGGAGACCCTATGGCGCTCGACGAGCGGTGTGTGTGCGAAGATGTTGATTGACACGGCTCTTGAATATTTGTAAGTTGTAATTAGTGGGAAACAGATGTTCTGGGAGTGAGTTCCACAGTGATGCAGTGCGCCAGACAAAGGAGTTCTTGTAAAGCGATGTTCTAGCAGTTTCTAGTTGTACGACGAACTGGTGCGCTCTTGCCGTCTGTCGTGACTGTCTGACAGGAGCTGCCAGGGGCGGGATGAGGCGGGCCAAATCCTGGGAACATCTGCCGTGAAAGTATCTGTAAAACAGAGATATCTCGGCTACATGTCTGCGGTGTTCCAGACTATCTAGATTCCGGGTCAACTCCGGGTCGCCGACGAGACGCACAGCTCTCTTCTGAATGGAATCCAGCAGCTTTAGGGTGTGCTTTGGTGCGGCACCCCAGATATGTGAGCAATATTCTAAGCACGGTCTTATTTGCGCTTTGTAGAGCAAGAGCAACTGCTGCGGTGTATAGAGTTTTTTGTTGCGAAATAGCGCACCAAGCTTCTGGGAGGCTGATTTTGCGATGTTAGCAACGTGGTCATGCCAGGACATATTGCTGTTGACCGAGATACCCAGCAGTCCGATTGACGAGGATGAAGGAATGGTCGGCCCTG
>JAEQML010055431.1:0-36024 GCA_016904865.1 Pissodes strobi
AAGGTGTTGCAGAAATGAGTGACAGATTAAAGTTATATTTTTTTAAATGAAACGCCCTGTATATTGTCAATTTTTTGGGATCTCCCAGGAGATCTCCTAAGAATTCTGAATATTTTTTCTGTCCTATACCTAAATGTAATAGTTTTCGACATATTCGCATTTTAAATAGTGGTCTCGTATTGTAGTTGCCTAGTTCACGGCCACCTAAGAACTGGAATCTAGAATATTTATTTTTGAATGTAACCGCTTAGTTAATATGCGAATATGTCGAAAACTATTACATTCAAGTATAGAACACGTTATAGAAAACATATTCAGGATTTTGAGGAGATTCTAAAAAATTAATAATATACAGAGCATTTCATTTAAAAAGATAGGTATAACTTTAACTTGTCACTCATTTCTGCAACACCTTGTATATATATATAAATGTATTCTGAAAATAGCTTACATTATTCTGCACAACTTTTGTACTTAACAGTTTTGTCTAATGCGAAAAACAACAAAGTTAAGAGGGGGGGGCATTATAAATGATCACCGTGTACATGTCGTGACTGTAAACAAAATAAAGAGACGCAAAAATACGACTTTTTTCAATCCGAAACGAGACATTTTTAATAATATATTTTGACTTTACTTTAGGGTTGCCAAGTTTTCCATGAGCCAAGGGAGGACTTTTCCAATGGTGGCTCGCAGCTTTGAAAAATGGTGAGGAGCTATCCACTCAACTGCTTAAATTTTTTAATAATCATTACCGCGGTTTTTTAGGTAAGTCATCAAAAAAAATTATGTGCTTTATAAGCACACAATTGAAGTGAAACTTCTGAAAGAGATACTAGGAGTGGAGTTTTTTTTAAAGCTTTTTCTTCAACTTTTGCCCCAGGTTTCGACACTTTTTTTTTGCTTTTTTTCATAAAGCATTTTTTTATTTCCATTTTCGCCATCTTCGACCTCATAGGTCAACTTATTGACCTTTTTTTCGCTGAAAGCCGCGTTTCTCTAACTTATTTTTAATATATTTTTTCTCATTTCGTTTTATGATACTTTTATTAACTTTCCGAACAATATTTTACGTTTTTTTCAAGTTTTTCCATTTTTTCCAAACAAATTTGTGTATTCGGGGAGGATGAGGGGAAAAATTCCCTTCCATAGATGCTGGGTCATCTCTTGTCAGATTTTCGATCCGAGGCTCTGTTGGAGAGATATCGACCAAAAACGGTTTTTTCCCCAAAACCCCCCTAAAATTAGATCCTCGGTCCCCCCATATGGTCAAAGATAGCCTCCCATGAGGCGCATCTACCATAAAAATTTTCACCACGTAGCTTTACCCGTTCTCCCGAATTTAATTATTTAAGTTTTTCTTTCGCCTACCCCCCTCCCTCCCCCCGGACTGAAAGTGTGTTAATTTTTTTCGAATTTACTACACTCGCTAAAGAAGGTTCACTTCAAAAAAATATATATACTTGTCGCCTGTACTTACTTGAATAACAAAAACATAGGTTAACTCGATGGTTAACTTTTAAAATGGACATCAATTCGAGGGAAAACGTGTTGGATTAGGTTTTGCCAGACGTACTCCTTTTTGGATACAATACCCCTTTTCTATATAGAATTTTGATAATAACCTTTTTATCCGATCGGACGAAAAACGACACCTTTCCGATGTGTTTTCTCACCGCAAAAGTCATGATTCCAGTATATTGTATCCGTTGCTTGGCAACATGCAATAACTGTACAAGAATAGAAAATAACAGTCCGGGAATATAACATTCCCGTCCTAGGCCGGGAATGTAACATTTCTGTCATATTCAAACGCCTTGTTTGTCAGATCTGACGTCTATCAAAAGTAACATTTAGCTGTAGTTTCCGTAGCTACGTAATAAACTTCAAGCTCGCTCGATTCAAAACTTGATATTATGTTGAGTTTAAATTTAAAACACGTTTTTATTTACCGTAATATTTGGCTCTATTTATATAAGTACGTATTCTAATTAATTTCGATCGGATAAAAAATAGTATGTGCAACTCGTAGGAAAAGCACATTCCTGGACTCCTGTGTTGCTGGCCTCGGCTGCGCCTGGTCCAGCAACTACCACAGTCGTCCAGGAATGTTTTGCTTTTCCTCCTAGTTACACAATATACTATTTTTCTAAAAATCCAGAATTGATACCCAAAATATCCCATTTCAAGACGGGCGTATTTGTTAAATAAAAATTAATTTTTAACTCCGCTTCTGTGGAAATCGAGCTTGGCATCCCCTACCGCATGAGCACAAACTTAAATTTGAAAAACAGTTGTATCAAATTTGGCCGCGGTTGGAGTTTTATGGCATTTTTTGTTCGGCGAAAACTGAAATTTCAAAAATACCCCTTTATTAAAATTTATAACTGGCATATAAGGCGCGAAATCTACCTAAGCAACTAACCGAAACCGTCTAATATAAACCCGAAGTGTAAGAGATCTAAGTATATAATAGAATAGAAACATGTACTCCATCGAATATTATTTGACACCGCTCAGAGGCCGCTGTGCCAAATTTCAAATGGTACTATGGAACTACTATTTGAACACGAAATATCTTTTAGCAGTGGTAACATGGTTTGAGATTGATTTGCTATTTTATTATTATTTTTTATACTTTTTGCAATAATATGATAATACTGGAAAAGGAGGACATTTCAGTGACAAGGGAGAAAGGAGGACTCGACGTTGTAAAAAAGGACTGTCCTCCCGAAAGGAGGACACTTGGCAACCCTACTTTACTTTGACGCTATTTATAAATTGTCGCTGTCATCCTAAGTTTACAATGGAATTCCCATAGATACGTACGATGCAATTATCGCTGTGCTATTTCGGTCTCTGCAGTGCAAGTATCGGAAGTAATTGCACAAGTGAATCAAAATTTCCGATAATTTTGCATGACAGTGTGTTGTCTAAAAACTGCATAAGTTCATTTTCATATTTTGAAGAAAGAGCCCGACACCGAAGGTGGAGGGCTCTTTTTCTAAAATATGAAAATGACCGAATGCAGTTTTTCTAAGACAACACGCTCGAATGCAAAATTATCTGGTTATTTTGATGCACGAGTGTAATTCGGGGGAATATTTCCCGAAGCGAGACATTTTAAAAATATATTTTGACTTTGACGTAATTTATAAATTTTCCCTGTCATCGTAAGTTTACAATGCAATTACCATAGATACGTACGATGCAATTATCGCCGTGCTCTTTCGGTTTCTACAGTGCAATTATCGCTGTAATTTTCCGAGAATTGCACTCCTCTAATGGGATTTTTTATACATGAGGGAAATATTCGCTGTAATTTTCCGATAATTGCACTCCTCTAATGGGATTTTTTTTATACATGAGGGAAATATTCGTTTTAATTTGCTTTGATAGCGTTCACTCAGTAAGTACCTGTAGATGGGTACGGTAGGCGCCACATCTGCTCTCAACTTGATTCGAATGATTTAGGTATATGTATGTAGATATATAGGTATTGTCACAGTCACCTTTATCCCTAAAGTACTGTGGTATTGTCAAAGGCTGCCTCGTCATCGATATACGAAAACCCACAACCCACTAAGGTATATCGTTCATAGTCAAGCACTCTTTCCATGTTGTTAACTAATTGATGGAGATTGGAGTTCGATCTTTCTGGCTTTATTGCCATATTGCTATTATTAGTTAACTATTGCAATCATTTTTTTATGGTGAGTAATGATTCCCTGTGCATGAACAAGCTGATATCCCGAAGGTAACTGCTTATAAAGCAATATCTGATGACGGCAACCCACAACATTGTAATTGTATGATATTTCTGCAAGATCCTAATGGTTGTCTACTTATCTATCAATTAAATATTGTTGTCGTTAGCAAGCATCGCGTCGTTTCCACTTCTAGACATGCTTAATTCTAAATGTATGTACCTACTAACAATATTTATTTTATTGAACAGTATTCGCATTTAAAACCTGCAGATAGTCTATCTTTTCTAAAATCAAGGGAAGCAAAACAAATAATCAAATACATCCATGTCAGGTACTCAGTCAACACAGTCACTAACACGTACTATAACAGTAACCTCACTAATTCAGTGCAATAAACAGGGGATGGATTGGATTATTGGATAATCGATATTGATAAAATTACCTCTGCTCATGCACCAGAGAACAAATCACATTTTGACCCCGCCCATTACGCTCCTACCCGTTTATTCCCCGCCATCTCATTGGCTTTGTGCCGGTCGGCATTTGTAGAGTAAGCGGCATATTCCTTCGTTCAATTCCAGACGACGCATGTATTGCTACTGCTAAAAATTAAGCCGCTCTATGGTATGTGTGGCCCAGACTAGGGCGAAGTGTTTTTGGAGGGGAAAAGAGTGCTGCGATTACCGGGCTAGAAGAACTTCATGAACTTATTGAGTGGATTCAGTCGGTCGGAGGATCATCATAAATTTCGTGTCACACTGAAGTAGGACGTTGCGATGGTTAGTTGAGTTTATTTGTGTCTCGTTATTTCAGTTTTGCCTAACGCGTGTTTAATCGAAAAAAAAACTGGGAAAGGTTTTTATTGACTTTTGGATTGTGCTGATATTGTTCCTACTAGGTATATTTGGCTCTCGTTTCAGGATCTAACAATGGGTAAGGGCTCTTTTATTATTTTTTTAATATAGTAATACATATGGTTATAGGTATTAGTTATTCGTGTTAAGGGTCAACAGATTACACATACATTAAAAACTCTTGGCAGTACTTCACGTTATTATATTAGTTAGGTACTTATTATAACGTTAATCTAGGTATACTTACGTTTATAGTTTATACCTTTATTATATTATATAAATATTCTACCTCCAGATGAATTCTAGTCTCCTTCACCTTTAGGTAATTGTTTAGCTGCCTATACCTAAATTTAGGTCACTAAACTCTACCTATAAGCAGGTGCAAGAGCAGGTCCCAGTTTTATTTAGATTATGGATATTTTTTATTTCGATCTAATAATAGGTAGAGTATGTGTTTAAAATCGAATTTATTATACTTAAACTTATTTTTTCAATTAGCTTTAATATCAAACATTATTGACCGATTTTTAATTTGAGACCAAAACAGAGTTTTATCCACAATACCGAAACAGAATATTTGCACTCGCAGTGCAAATATTCTGTTTCTGACAAAAATTAAAATTAGATACCTAGGTATATTAAAAATAGAGTTGAAAACTCAATTTTTTTAGACCAGTCACAAGCGCAGAATGGTGAAAGTTCTAAAAAATTTTAAAAACAAAAAAACTGTAGGGGAAGAGATGGTGCCTGTATATGTACTGAAAGAAGTGGCTGAGGAAATATCTGAACCTCTCTCTTATATCGTCAAGATGTGGTTCTCGGTGGGTGTTTTTCCACACGTGCTTAAAACTTCTTACCTATATAAAGGCTATACATAAAAAGGGAGAATTAGATGAAGAAAAGAATTATTGACCTATATCACTTTTGTCAAATATTGGTAAGGTTTTCGAGTAGGTTATGTGTGAGAGACTAATGTTCTTTTTTGAGAGCCATTCAGTGATAAGTGACAAACAGAATGTCTTTAGAAGGGGTAAATCGCCACATTGAGGGCAATTTATCAAGCATTAGATAACGTTTTAAATTCACTAAATAATAAAAAACTTACAACCATGATGTGTATGGACCTCTCTAAGGCCTTCCATTCGGTAAATCATGATTTACTGTGCAGAAAGTTTGAAGTATATGGAGTGCGTGGTGTGGCGCTGGAGTGGATTAAATCATACTTAAAAGATCGTGTCCAACAGGTGATAGAATGTGATGAAAGTGGTGGCCTGTGTAGGTCGGAAAAAATCAGTACTCTCGAAGGGTTCACCAGGGATCAATCTTGGGGCCTCTTCTGTATATTGTTTATACGAATGAGATCCCCGATGTTGCTGAAGAATATTTAGCGAAGAGAATGATGAGTTAATTTTAAATAAAGTACATAAGGCACTAGGTGCCCTCTATAGGTATTTTTCAGACAATGATTTGCTGTTGAATGGTTCAAAAACACAAACCCTTGTCGTCAGCAACAGAAGGGAAATTAATGTTGCACTCTCTTACAATGGTGAGGAGTTGAAAGCACTAGAAAGTATGCGTTTTTGGGTGTGATTGATGCGAGATTAGATTGGAAGGCTCACATTGAAGATATGGCAAGCAGTATATCCAGATACTGTTATGCCTGGCGTGTAATATCAGATCACATAAGTATAGAGGCTGCCATTGTTGCGTACCATGCATAACATCCAGTCCAGGTTAAGATATGGAGTGATATTTTGAGGTAATTCACAGGACATACACAGAATTATGGTATTGCAAAAAAGGTACATTCGAAGTATTTTTAAGATGAAACAGCTAGAAAGTTGCAAACAGGTTTTTGCTGAAAAAAATATACTGACAGTACCTAATTGGAATTTACATTGTGACATACTGTGACATTTGTGTGTGATAACAGAGATGTTTTTATTGAATGTGATGTAAAACTTAATTATGATAGGTACTCGTCATAAAAGTAATTTTACAACTGAAAAGTACAATTTTACTTACCTGCAAAAAAATGTAAAATACAATATTATAAAAAAAATTAATTGCTTTCCAGACGAAATCAGAAATCTGCCAAGAAATAAACTTAAATTTATTTTAAAGAAATACCAAGAGAAATACCTAGTCAGTAAGGCATTTTATAACATTAGATAATGAATTTTTTAATGACCCCGATAAAGAGATGATATTCTGTTAAAATTGGTATTTTTTTATTCGTGCTATTTAAAATATGTATGTTTTTCTTTGAAATGTTTCACCAAACACCTCTTGTGAGGAGTCAAATGTAATTTTGTTTAAAATTTAGATTGCTATCATTTTATATATTGTATATACTGTATGCCCGTCATTAGTTGTTTTTTTTTTTGTTATATTTATAAATGTTAAATTTTATAGTGGTGTTAATCCGAGTGTTAATCATTTTAAATTTGTTTTCTACACGAAATATTATGTTGACTTTTTTTACATTGTTCAACACCCATTAGGGTTTTTATTGTTTACTGTAAACACTTTGAGCAAATAAATATGTCTATCTATCTATCTAATAATTGCAAACATGTTTTGTAGATGTAGGTATTAAGATAGTGTTGTATATATTAACCACGGTTTAGACCATAGCCTAAAGAAAACTATAGCTGCGACACTTAAGAGCGGCACCTTTGACAAGCGAGGACCAACTTTATCACTATGTAGTGGGGAGGAAATAAATAAATCTAACTTGACGTCAACCCCCCCGGCAATCATTAGTGAAGTGAGCCGTACTAAAATTTTTTGGGACGTTATATACTAAAATTGTTACTCTCCCCTATTATTTTATTTAAACTTTCATCACAAAATATATGATTTATAAAATACTGTTTATTTCGAGTAGAGAATAACCATTTTTTTGATCCAAAAAGCTGCATAAAGAGAGCCGGATATTTATTTAAACATTACACCTGAAAGAAATAGTTAAAAATGTCTTTTGAAGTGAAATTAAGAATGGCGAATGTAAACTACTTGTAGTAAGTACAGCATTCTTGAATGCTGAATATAACTATAATAGAATATAAGCTCCAAGTTAATCTTTAAATATCAACAAAACCTATACACAACAAAAGTTTTCTTATATGAGATTTTATTTTGCACAAGTAGTTACGGTTTTAGACGAATAATAATTTTGAAATTTTTATTTATCTAGTTGTTCTCTTCTAAGCTTAAAAAAGATCTTATATAAGTACATAATTTTGTTTTATATAGATTCTTAGCAACCTGCACAATTTTATAAACGTATTATGTACGATTTTGCATATTTTTTCGTAACAGCTTTTTCATTTTATTCGCTCCATAAAAATATTGTCAAGATGGTGAAATGAAAGTAAATTTTTGATCTGGCTATAGTTCACGAACTAGTTTATGCATGAAGTGCACAATTACGCTAAATCGGAGCAACCTGTACCGTGCGTCCAATTTATCTTGATAACATTTTGATTCGCTGTAACTTTTTTGTTTTTAAAGATATCAAGTTAAACAAAAAAGCAAAATGTAAGGTTGGTAGCCAAATTTTTTTCTACGTTACATATAAAATAAAACACTAACGATTTTCTGACATATCAGCCTACTTTATATTTTTTTAAATGGAACACCCTGTATATTACTACATTTTTGGAATCTCTAGAGAAGTCTAAACACATTTCGTGTATAATATCTTATACCTATCTTTCTTTAGGTGTTTACGAAATATTGACACTTGAAAGTCGTGCATTTTGACATTTTGATAGGCTTTAAAATCTAAACCGCATGAGAGCAAAGAAAACGGTTTGCATATTCCTGTCTTAGGTTTTCATGAGCTATCAAATGACAGTAACTTTGAATTTAATCCGCGAATAAAATTGACCGGAACTTTTAAACCTCCGGTTAAATTGAAAGCCACTGTCATTCGATAGCTTATGAAAACCTAACATAGAGATGTGCAAACCGTTTTCTTTGATCTCGTGCGGTTTAGAGCCTGTCAAAATGCCCGACTTTCAACTGTCAATATTTCGTAAACAGCTAAAGATAGGTATAGGATATTATACACGACATGTGTTTTGATTTCACAAGAGAGTCCAAAAATGTAGTAATATACAGGGTATTTAGAAAATATATAAAGTAGGCTTTTATGTCAGAAAATTATTGGTGTTTGTTTTATATGTAATCTAGAAAAAACTTGACTACCAACCCTACATTTTGCTTTTTTGTTTACCTTGGTATCTTTAAAACCAAAAAAGGTACAGCGAATCAAAATGATATCAAGGTGCTGATCAAATCTGAAATAATGGATATATGTGGATAACGATCGACTTTTACGAAAAACAACCAGCAAAAACAATGTTTTTGAGACTTACGCCTTTATGGTGGAATACGAACTGTTTATTGTCAAACGAAATGTTTTGAACTTTCTTATCTTCCACATAACCACAACCTGGAAAATACTCCCCACCAACCCGAAAATTTCGTATATCTAGATAATTACTAAATAACTAAGATAAGAAGATGCAAATCGTTTCGCGCTAAGTTAAACAGATCAAATTCTTTAAATGGAAAGGAGGCTATTCGACATGCTACATGAAATTTATCTAGAATTTTTAGAAGAATTCGAAAATCGGAAAATATGTCCCGCTTTTTTGAGACCTTGTATATTGAAATATAATTCAATTATATTGTCAAACTAAAATCAACATGGCTAAATGATGAAATGGTTGTAATAAAAAAATTAAAAACATGTTACTTCTATAAAATGTGTATACATATGAAGGGTACAGGGGAAAAATGATCTAAACACCATTTCCATAGGAAGCTTTTTTTTCTTCAAACGTCAGTAAATCCGTCATTAGTCGACTGTGTAGGCGGCCGTGAAGTTTCGTTTTTCCTCCGCCGGAGTTTACTTTTCACTGCTCCGCCGGCGGAGGTAAAAGTGTTGTCATAGCAACATAGATACAATACAAACAGACAACAAAATAAACGTCAACAACTCAAGATTTATTAAACTACAATTTGTATTTATCACTCAATTTGTGACTGCATTTCTAAAAATCACTAATTTAGGAAGCAATTGGATATTATTTAATCGAACTTACTCAATAACTGCTTATCAATACGGAATTAAAACGCAATCGGAGACGCAATCTTAAAAAAAAAAAATAATTATTGCTGACAGTGTCCACTGACAGCTTTATGTTACATTACTACTGCAACAACCTGTGCCTATTCACCGACACCGGTCTAAGCCGCCTTGCGAACTTATCTTTAATAATTAGATATTATTACTATTAAAAAGAGATGTTTTTGCATTAATTTGTCAACATTTGAAGAAAAAACAGCATATTTTATTTGGAGGAAAAGTTACTTTTCATGGCTTGCTCTCTATTACCAGCCTCACTCCGTTCGGCTGTTAAACACGAGCGCGCCATGAAAAGTATCACTTTTCCTCCATATAAAATAATTTACTATTATTATTGACTTCACAGAAAATTTTATTCTTGATAAAAGTTGGTGTTTGAAAAAAAACTAATTTTAACAATGCTAAATTAAAGATAAGTTATACAGGGTACTCAATAAATACAAAAATGATGGTTAAAAAATCAACTTTGGAATATCGGAAAACCTTCTACAGAAAAATAAAGCTCGTACTAAGTTAAAAATAAAAATCGAACACCATTTTTTCCAAAAGTGCACCGCACCGTTGCGGAGAAAATCCATTTCAATTACTGAAAAAACCCGCTTTTTCTTAATTTTGTCCTTATTTTTTTCAGCAACGATGCAGTTTTGGAAAAAATGGTATTTGACTTTTATCTTAATAGGAGCTTTATTTTTCCTGTAGAAGCTTTTCCGATATTCCTAAGTTTTTGTTTTTTTAACCACCATTTTTGTAGTTTTTAAGTACCCTGTATAACTTATTCTTAATTTAACATTGTCAAAATTAGTTTTTGTCCAAGCACCAACTTTTATCAAAAATAAAATTTTCTGTAAAATCAATAATAAAAGTTTCTTATGGAAATGGCGCTTAGATCGTTTTTCCCCTGTACCCTTCGTATATATTTTATGAATGTTTCCATATTATTAATTTTCGATTATTTTTGGGCACTATAAATTTTGTAACCTATTATGATACGTTTTATTCTGTTTTGGTGCTTTTAGTTAGTTTGGGTTAGTTCAATCAGCTTTCGTTTAGTTTTAATTTATTTTAGTCATTTGAACCCGGCTCCGATATATTATAACCAATTTTAATATTTTTGGTTAGTTTTGGTTAAACTGGGTCGTTCAATCAACTATCGATTACTTTCGGTTTCGATACGTTATTACCAATTTTAGTGTTTAGGATAGTCGCCAAAATTGAATTGATCTGGGTTAGTTTTAACTTACTTAATATTATTTTTAAGCTATTCCGATACGTTTTAGCCCGTTTTGGTACTTTTAGTTACTTTTGGTTTGTTTTGGTTAGTCTTTCAATCAAATTTTTGTTAGTTTCAACTTATTTTAATATTTTTAATCTGTTACGATACGTTTTAGCCCTTTTTGATGCTATTGGTTAGTTTTGGTTAGTCATTCAATCGACTTTCGGTTAGTTTTAATTTAGGTTAGTAATTTGAATCGGTTCGGATACGTTATAACCCATTTAAATGTTTTTAATTAATTTAGGTTAGTCGCCAAAATTCGGTTAATTTGGGTTAGTTTCAACTTACTTTAATAACTTTAATCTGTTACGATATGTTTTAGCCCTTTTGGTGCTTTTGGTTACTTTTGGTTAGTCGTTCAATCGACTTTCGGTTAATTTCAGTTAGTTTTAATTTATTTATATCATATGAACCGGTTCCGATACGTTATAACCAATTTTAAAGTTTTTGATTACTTTCGGTTAGTCGCCAAAATTCGGCTAATTTGGGTTAATTTTAACTTACTTTCGTTCAATCAACTTTCGGTTAATTGCAGTTAGTTTTAATTTATTTTAGTCATTGGAACCGGTTCCGATACGTTATAACCAATTTTAATGTCTTTGGTTACTTACCAATTTTCGGTTAATTTGGGTTAGTTTTAATTTACTTTAACATTTTTAATCTGTTCCGATACGTTTTAGTCTGTTTTTGTGCTATTAGTTACTTTTGGTTTGTCGTTCAATCAACTTTCGGTTACTTTCAGTCAGTTGCAATTTATTTTAGTCATTTGAATCGGTTCCTATTTATACGTTATAAGCAAGTTTAATATTTTTGGTTAGTCGCTTGAATTCCTTTCGTTTTGGTTAGTTTTAACTTACTTTAATTTTGGTAACCTATTACGATAGGTACGTTTTAGCCTGTTTTGGAGCTTATGGTTACTTTTGGCTAGCTTTGGTTAGTCGTTCAATTAACTACTTTCGGTTGGTTTCAGTTAGTTCCAATTTATTTTAGTCATTTGAACCGATTCCGATACCTTATGATCAAATTTAAGTTTAAATAAACAAACTAACTATCTGCTTAATTCTGCCGTTTTTTCCCATTTTAACACCTAAACATTAACTTATTTATATAACATACAAATAAAACAATATATACGCATAACGTCTATTTACCCAAACAACGAATCTTTTTCTATTTTAATTTCTATGAAAATTTATTGCACTCCGGCCCAGGTAAGCGCGTACGATTGGCATCGAGTTCCCACCGCGTGGTGTCCTCACTTCACTGAGCTTCACGGAGAAAATTTGATTCCTTACCCCACTAAACGAGCCGAGTGTCGCGGCTATAGTTTTCTTTAGGCTATGGTTTAGACAACTAGGTATTACCTTCGACTGTCGACGCTCAGGCAATAATACTTAGTGTCTGTCTCAATCTCAACCCTGGTTAATATTATTATCCTTAAAAAGAAATTATGTGGTTTTTATTAGATGACCATTTCTTTATTTTTTCCGGTTTTTAATTTTAGTTTAGTTCCGTTTACTCAGTTTTAGTAGGTACTTATTTGTGCTGATTTTCCATCTGGATTTACCCAAGTCCTTTATTCTTAACCTATAGGTACCTAATTTTGTATTGATAAATCTTGAAAATTGAAAACATTCAATAACACTGTTTGGTTGATTCTTTAAAACATAACTTTTGCCCTTAATAGTGCTTGAATTTGAAAGCTTTTAACTTTTATACCTTCTTGATAAGAATAGTAGGTAGAGTAAGGTAAACGTACCTATTATCGTCGCCTTTAGCACCTTGTATACCCTAGGCATCATTTAAATTAATTTAGTAAACAGAATACCCGAACAACCCACCCCACATTCTAATTATTGATTTGGCGAATAAAAGGTGCCTATCATATTACGCACGGAATATTAATTTTAAAAAAATGCACACATAATATTTACAAAAGTAACTAACCTACAAAGTCTGATGTGCTCGTATTATTGTATTATCCTAAAACAAATTCATGTTCTAGTTTTCGGCACATAGGTACTTACCTATAAGATAAGATCCTTTTATCGGCATAGAAGTGGATAACTCAAGTATATTAACTAATAGGTAAATATCTAGTCACTAATGAAATAATAATATGTTCATTCGTTTTATAATAGTATATTAAGATACTACATAGTTTTAAAAGACCATTTTTTTTGGCACGAGCTCGAAATTTGGAAACGACCCGCTTGCGGGGAGTTTCCTAACGTGCGAGTGCGCTAAACGTCTTTTAAAACGTGTATTTTATACTGTTTTATCTATTTTGCACGTTTTTTTTTTATGAAAAACGTTAATTTATTCTAGTCGTGATCAAAAGTTGTGCGGTCATCCTGTCACTTTTGACGTCTGAAATCCCATTCAAAGCGGTGTCGAAATTTTTGCTAGTGAGCCTTGACATTCAACAATTTTGTTAATAACATAGCAACCAGTCAACAAAAGTACTGTCGAAAAGAGGTGCTTTTCGACACTCCTTTGCGTATCGAAATGGAATAATTTTGAACGCAAAATAGAAAAATATATTAAACTTAAAATTAAAATAGTAAAAACGCATTTTTAAGAACTAAACGTAAAATATTTTGTATTTCATTGGTAAAAATTTAAATTAGGTATAAAACAGTACTTTAGTGGTCACTCACAAAAGGGGCATTGTAATTCTTCTTTTGATAAACCCAGACAAGCCTCATCGAGAGCCTCATGATAGTATTTCAGACAGAAAGAACAAATACGCATGTCCAGCTGATATTCAGTGTCGCACGATGCACAATACCAAGATTCATCTAAAGGTTTTGATGTAGAAAGTTTAGTGGTTAAAAGTTCAGTACCTTTTATGGAGAAAAGGTTCTTGGTAACATTCTTTAATTTATTCGTCGCCCTTCGGTTAGAAGTTCTTTTAGTAAAATTTCGTAAAACAGCAATTTTTGCTTTCTTCTTTTGTTTTCCATTTCTTTTTTCTTTCTTTTGGGTACGTTTTTTCCTCCTTTGCTTTTTTAGTTGTTCTTCTTGTTCTTTCTTTTCTTCTTTATTTTTATAGTATTGTTGCCACTGAGATGAACTTGCTACAGATGCCTTTATTACCTTACGCTACGCAATAATTTCCTTGGGTGTAGGCCAAAACAATTTTTTTTTAATGGGGTCGGGATAGATTCATCTACAGCATTGTGTGGTAGTGGCGACAACTGTTTTTCTAAATATGAATTTGTCTCGCTTTTAGGATCTGATTTATTCTTAGACGCCGTTGCAACTTGAGTAGTTTCCATTTGCTGAAAGTTTAATTCCAAAAGTGGAGAAAGTTGCTCTAAAGATTTTTCTGCTGTCACGTCATGTTGAGCTTCATGTTGAGTCTTATAGGTGTATTGGAAATTACGATGGGCATATCTTCAGCGATGCCTACTAAAAGAGATAAATTTGAACAGTCAACAATTTCAGTAACATCAATTTCATTATCGTTAAGTGTTTGCTTTTTTCAGCAAACATGTCTTTGGCATTTGAGTCTTTCTGGAGTTCATCATCTACTTGTAATTGGCCATTTATTAATTTGTTGTTTTCATTGATTTCCGTGACATCACAGATCTATATAGCTACGCAACAGATACTTCTTCCAATGCTTGTTACGCGGGGCCAAAAATGTTCACCGGCTTTAGCGAGCGGGTGAACCAGTCGTCTAGGAACGGGTTGGTGTTGCCAAGTTATCACGTCGAACAATATTTCTGCTGACTTTTTGACCCGCTCAAATCATCGAGCTTTGTTATTAACATTTATTTATCAAATACACAAACATATTTTTTTAGAAAAATACGATTTTTACAATTTTTATTAAGTATGATAGTTTATTAATGAAACGGCAATTTAAATGAACAAAATTTTTGATAGTAGAGTTTAAAACAAAATTAAATGGTACTTTGACATGTCGATAAACATTTCAAAAATTCCTTTGATCTTCGAAACAAAAACCTGCGTGATAATATTAGGTATTACTTAATACAAATAAGAGATATTACAGTATAAGTTAACAAAATTTGTAACGACCTTTTACACCGATATTTAAGGTGAGTTTTAGCCCATGTTCAAGCACACCATTCACTGAATCTGATAATGAACTTTAATTTGACATAATTTAACATACGATTGCCAAGAAAATGAGTAATACCATAATGTGATATGAAAGGTAAACTACAGTTCGCAACTTGGCAACACGGGGAGGCAAAACGCGTCTAAATAGGAAAATATTTAAGTTTATTGCATTATTGGCGAGCGTCACTTTTAATACAGGAGTAGGCATCTGTTGCGTAGCTATATAGATCCGTGGTGACATCCATCTTGTTGTGATTTTCTACTTCTGTAAATATGTCTTCCATAATAAAGTCTTCTTGAAGTTCATTTTCAATTTGTACTACTTGATCAGCTTCCCCCGAGGCTTCCCCTATTGCTTTGTTATTATTCGCTGTTTTGGTCTTCATTTTCTTCCAGAGTGAAAACAGGCTGGTGTGCTCTACTGGTCCTTTCCAAACTGGCCCGGAGAGCTAGAACAATGTAAGAGTCTCTTTTGGAATATAATGTTCTACACGTCTTAGAACTGCGTCTAATTCTGTAATAAGTTTATGGTTCTCCAGACGTTTTTCTGTTCTGATTTCCGTTTTAAAATATTTAGAAAATTTAATATTTTCAACATTGAAGAGAACAAGTCCACAGGTCCTGATCTGGAATATTTGTCAGTTTCTGAATAGTGGTTTCCAAAATGGGGGCAAATAGGTCTTTGGTAACCTTTTTACCTTGGTTTTCCCTTCTCCATCGGTGCACACTGTTTCCATTCAATGGAGTTTCAGTGGACGAAAAACTGCCACGTCTAATGGTTGTAAAATATGTGTTGCATTTGGACAAAGAACTATAAAAACAATACTATTTTTACTGCAAAGTGCACTGACGGCCATCGTTAGATGGGATATGTGTCCGTCCAAAAACGAAATAACAGGAAACTGAACTTTTTGAGCAACTAGCCAAGGATAAAATATATTAGCGATGTACACAAAGAAAGTTTCATCAGCCATCCATCCATTTTCTGACTCCGATGCCCCAGTGTTCTGGCCGAGGGGCCAACCGCTGATGGTATTTTGGTGTACACTAGCTTGGTATTTTTGGAATTATTTCGGTATTTTTTGGTAATATTTGGTATTATCTGGTATTATCTGGTAATATTTGGTATTATATGGTAATATTTGGTATTATCTGGTAATATTTGGTATTTTGTCTGGTATTATTGGTATTTTGAGTGGTATTTTATGGTATTTCTTGTACAATTGTCTAATATGAGCATGCGCAATAACTATGCATAATTCACAAGGCACATGTTGCAACGTCGCAACTACCTGTTCGATGTTCTAAACAGTGTTGCCAAATGCCCGATAATTATCGGAATCTACCATAATTTTTGCTTGAGCCTGATAATCGATAATTGCCCACTGTCCAATGCTTAATCTACAATAATTTTTAAAAAGTAATATATGCAAGAAGCTGTATTCGAAAAAAAAATCCAATGGTAATAATAATAATTACTAAAACAGAGTTTTATCCACAATACCGAAACAGAATTTTTGTGGATAAAACTCTGTTTTAGTGTATGTTGCCAAGGTTCCAAACCCCAACATAGTTATAATAATAATAAGCTCTTTATTTCCAACAGGCAAACGCCCAATTACAGGAAATTCACATACAAATTAAGAGCAAGTAATTCACGAAAATATTGTTATACAAATAAAAATAATAAAACATAAAATAAATAATAGTTATAATTAAAATAAACTAGCAAATTAAACTAAGACTAAATATAAGGAATGTAGAGGAACCTTGAGAGGAACGAAACGGATCAAGAACTTTACGAACAACGCAAAGTAAGTTAGGGAAACTAAAAAGAGGCCAAAATAAGAAGTGACAAATAAGAAAGAAATGAAAACAAGGCAATTACAGATGAAAAATGAAGATGAAGAATGCGGAGATACACTTAAGGTGGGAAACCCGAGAAGAAACCAGACGCCTCACGCAGATGTTTCAGGACGTTAGACACGCTGCTGGTATGTATATGAGAGGTGTTTGATACAAGATTGAAATTTTTGCACATGTTGTGAATGGGGCATTGGTATAGAATATTAGATCTCGCCAATCTCAGACTGAACGCGGGTTGTTGTCGAGCTGCTAAACGCTGTACATGAAATGGTATACTTTCCAAAAGAAAGAAACAATCGATCACATCATCGAGAAGCTTATAAAGGAATGTCAGCGATTGTGATCTGCGCGCAGACAGCGACAGTTTCCTGAATCTAGGCAACAAAAGTTATGATCAAACCCTCGGTCTGGGTAAATACCGTCCTCTCTGAACATAAGTTACGTGAGAAATCGCCTTTGGTCGTTAATATAGATGAGGAACAGAGTTGGTAAAAGAATTGCGCCATGAGGCACGCCCGCGTAATTAAATTAATTAGGTATTATTAGGTAATATTTGGTAATATTTGGTATTATTTGGTATTATTAGGTATTATTTGGTATTATTTGGTATTATTTGGTATTATTTGGAAATTTTTACGATATTTGGTAATTTTTTTATATAATATTGGTATTTTCTGGTATTTTTGGTATTTTTGGTATTATTTGTCAAATATGGTATTTTAGTGTACAAATTCTAGTCAGCGGTTAACCCCTCGGTTCTGGCACTTTTTCAGCAACTAATTTTGGAACTCTTTTGTAATTAAAAACGATCATTGGTGGTAAAATTTGACCGGAGGCTCTACAAGTGACCAAAGTCGTTAGACACTCCTCATTATTGCTTACAAATGAGTAAACCGTTCTATCACCCCTTTTAACTAAAACTTTGTCTCCTTTGGGACTGAGGAAAAAATCCGTTTCGTCGCAATCGAGGTCGCAATTGAATACACGACCAGGGTAATAAGTTATGTTAAGATTGTTTGAGTCTTCTAAAAAGGTCCCTATACTTTTATAAACCACTGACGAATGCGATTTTCTGTAAGGATGTTTCTAGCACAAGACAAGTGAGGTGTTGGGAAATCCTTGGAGTCAGTTCTTGATGTGTTTTTAAAATCAATTCGTACCATTTACGTCCAGGCCTACTGTTTGAGAAATTATTAGGCCTTTTTAGTTCTTTGACCAATAGCTGAACACTATCTAACATTGTTTTTGTTGTGTTAGTATGGTTTCTGGCCCACATTTCTTCTCTAAAGCCGTTGTACCTTTTACTTTGTCCTGTAGAGGCGACCTGGGTACTTTATATAACTTGCTAGCTGTTTTAAATGGCATTCCTGATCGAATATCGTTAACAGCTTCATTTAACTCTTGGGCAGAATAGAGAATTCGTTTTTTCTTTTCCAATGTGGTGTAGTTTTAATCTAAAAAAAGTAATTATCGGCACGTAAATGTATGTATTATCGGCAGTGTTATTATGTCGAAATTAGACTATATTCTAGTAAAAAAAGGGGTTCCGAAAATTGGTGAAAAATATCATGGCTTTATATATACCTAGTCAATATAATGACCAAGCATTGCTTATGGTAAGTTAAGAGCTAAAGATAAAAACAACCTAAATACAGTCTAATTGGTTGTCGACTAATATTTATATGTATTATGTACCCATTATCGGCACCCATAAAGTACCCAAAAAAGTGAAAGAAAACCAGTTTTTGACAAACAAATAATAATTCCTAGACATATAAAACCTAATTAAACGTTTATACGAAACATTAATCAGCAGTTATAACACGATATGTCTTACCTGTTTCTTAATACGAGCACTAAGAAACGCTTTATGCAAGAGCCTGGCGCGAACTGACCAGTATATTTTTACAGTCGTTATTACCGATTCTGACCGACGGTTGTTCCCGAGGTTGTTCCACTGTGAAGAGGCGTAGGTAGATAAGGGTTCGCCGAAGTTCGTGAAACACTTTTAATTAACAATCTTTCGGTAGAAATGTTATTTTTTGAGATTATGTAGAACTAGTGCTGATAATTGGGGTGGTGCCGAAAATAGGAACGTTTATCTTATGTATGAATATTTTTGATGATCCACATTAGCGTAGCTAGCCTTGAGTCTTGTGACCAGTTGCGTAGCGTGAGGAAAACATTAAGGGATGTAATGAGCAAAAAGTGGAAAATGCCCGCAGACGAAAAAACGAGCGGCTAAGGATCGCGGGCAACATTAACGCTGATTGTCTAAATCTTCGCACCATGTTTGAACATTAAATTTTGTCATTGTTGGTGATGAAAATAAATAAAATATTACTAGTCTTTATTAAAATTATTAACTCAAGCAAAATATTATAATTTCAGCTAAAATACACACAATTCCGAATTCACATTTTACTAAACGCGGAAATCAACAATTATTATTCTACCCCATTTTGTTTTAAATAAGGTGGAAATTTTCAACCAATAGGCGTCTGTGTTGACCGCGATCCTTAGTCGCGCGTGACGAAAAATTGTCTGGGACCGCATCACCCAAACTTTGCCAAAATTTGTTAATAACTATTACTTTTTTATGTCATGGGATATAAAAATGAATGAGTAAAAAATAAGACATACATCATACATATTGTATTAGCCTCGATATTAGCAACAAAACATTTTGTGTGCTTACTCACTATTGAATAACAAAAGCGGTGACAAAAACGTAGAATTTAACTTTTAAAATGTTTTAGTTTTTTATAAATTAATGATTTGTCATTAAAAGGTAAATTACTGAAAGAACAACGGAATAGTTGAGTACAAATAATATCGAGTAGAGTCACTCAGGAAAATCGTTTTGATGTTTTCGCATCAGACGCAAAAGCCGCCGGACACCTGCAGCACAGTATAAATAAGCGAGCATGTCTGTCGGGAGAGATTCAAAAAGTATTCGCTGCTGCAAAATTAGTTTCTCGTTTATTATTTCAACGCAACCCGACCGAGGCCTCGACAGTACACAATCTCCGAACGTTTACACAGACGGTATACTGTCCCTCGTAACAGATCCACCGAGGGCCACGAACCAGATTGATCCGGATTCATTTCAACGCCAAACACTGTCGGCAAAATTGGAAATTTGTCTCCAGTGAACGTACCGTATATTTATTTATACCGTGGTTTAGCCGTTCTAGAGACGGTTCATTGACCACTCGCGGACAGCACAATGTTATTTCCCGACCGGTTGATGTCAGGTATATACCGACGCATGGCATTTTTCGTTCGCTCCAGGTTTCGTTACAAGAGTCTAGATACACCAGAATGGATTTCATTATTCATTGACATATTGCAGATTGCGGCACTTGACGCGTTTATATCATAACAAACAAAACTAACCCAATTCTAACCCAAATTAACTCGAATTTAAAAAAGGAATAAACATAACCTTAAAAAAAATAAAAACATCTGTCGGCACTGACGGGAATCGAACTCCCGCCGACATATCACAAGATTCACAAGCACTCGACCACTAGGCTCTGGAAGCAATTGACCATAAATTAGAAGCCTTGCGTGCCAAAGCTGTTGGCACGCAAATTTCAAATTACTTAGGACACAAACGTATCTCATTATCTAAATATTTTAAATCTATTTTCAAGTTTTAGCCAACTTTACGCTGGGCCTCACAGTAGGCCCATGAATGCATCACTTTTTTACATTCTCTCATATCATAGCGCGATTAGATCGCGTAACAACTAAGGGTGACGCAATCCCTACCGCGTTACCGCAATCTATCGAGCCATCATAGGAGGGAACGTAAATATGCATACATGTATTATGGATAATATGGTAATTTCTTTAGGAAATCATATGTTGCCTAGTTTGTTGTAAAAATTTGTAGAACTAATACCTCTCGTAATACCTGTGCGGTATTCTCTAAAGGTGGGTTGTCACTGCGCGAAACTATTTCGCGAAACAGTTTCGCGAAAATGGGCGATGTCTTCCGGGCGACCGACGCGACGAGACGAAACATTTCGGGTTTCAGAGTTTGTGCGAGACAATGCAATGGTGCCGCTTTCTTGCTCTTGATCCATTTTTGGCGCGAAACACAGGGTGCACGTGCACACTGGCGGCAAAACGGAAGGCGTTGGTTCACTTCGTTTCATACGCGCGAAGCAAGTTGTGGGGTGAGTACGAAATAGTATACACGAGGCGATACTGGTTTCGCGAAACAATTTCGCGCAGTGACAACCCATCTTAAGAATTACTTTCTTATCGCCAAATACTCACCTATAATGTACCGAAGTATACCTACACGAGGCGAGACTGGTTTCGCGAGACAGTTTCGCAGAGTGACAACGCGCCTTAAGAATTACTTTCTTATCGGCAAATACTCACCTACTTGGACCAGCTCCTGTATGATGGAAAATTGAATTTAGGTATTAGAAATTATTTTATTTGAACCCTTAGTTATAGGTAGGACCTACCTATAAATTACTTATAAATTAAATGTGTCCTTATTTTAGCGCCATGAAAAATTGCAAATTGAAAAGCTGTAAGTGAAAATGTACCGAAAGTTTAAATAAACCTGGCTTTTATGCATGATTAAGTTTTCCTTAAATTGTTGATCAGGTGTCAACCATTCAATGGAAATTCGGAAGTAAATTCTTTAAAAAGCACTTTCACTTTAACCTCGAATAAGTAGGTATGAGTAAAGGTTTAGAATAATGAAATAAAATTTTGATGGAATTAAATTTTGAATTTATTTTTACAACGATTCTAAGAAACCGTATGTATATTTAACACCTAATATTATTAACTGTTCAACTTTAATAGTTACATTTCCTACCTAGTTTAATCACATGACCTAGCTATTCCGGCATTATCATATATTTAATATCCTAAAAAGGCCTATTTTCACAAGCAGACTGGAAACTAAATTAGCTGGTACTTATGCCTAGTATACTTATGCCTAGTACGTACCTATATAATAAGTAATACATGAGTGTACCTATTTATATTATTATAAACCTTTAACCCTAAATAAACTACAAACTTGCTTGAAATAGCCTAAAACAGCTATTCAATCATCACCCAATCTGGTTATCGAGCACAAATGCCGCAAATAAGTTTCCACTCGTTTGAATCTTAACCGAATATATTTCAGAACATTACATTCCGGAAAATCCTTTGTTAATTGTTGATTGCCTGTGATTCTTAGAAATTTGTCAAACTTGCTGGAACCTGTCTGTTCAAGCAGACGATTGGTTGCCTTATAACTATGACGATTAATTGTGTAATAATTATGGAGTAGTGTGAAATTCTGTATTTGACTTTAAACCTAAATGGATTACTATTAAAAAATTCAGGATGAATCGTATATCAAAGGATGTTGATTGTTTTTTCGGTAGATTTATATTGTGACATAATTTAAGACTTCCTTAGTTAGTACCTATTAACCCTAGGCCGCTTTGATTCCACTGTTGCTCGCGTGGATTACGAATTACGATGATACCTATTTCATTTTATTCGAATACATATTATTTACATAAACATATCTAAGTAATAATTTGATTTTGTCTATTATGAAAAAATCCTACAAACTTCGCAACAGCCGAAATTCCAAATTATGCATCGTTCCTGGCAAAAAGTCTGATTGGTTGGAAATAATTATTTAGGACAACCACATGTAACATTTTGGAAAAACGGCAGTGAAATTAAATTCAATACTTGTGTAGGCATTTCTTTAGTAAATAGTTTAGGGTACTCAAGAGTTTTGTTAGAAAACGATATTAGCTGTAGTTTAGAAAATAAGAGCACTATAGTAGAACTGTTAAACAGGTATAGAAAATGTGTTGCCACTAACTTAAGTGATTTGTTTAACAGCCGAACGAAGTGAGGCTGGTAATAGAGAGCAAGCCATGAAAAGTAACTTTTCCTCCAAATAAAATATACTGTTTTTTCTTCAAATGTCGACAAATTAATGCAAAAACATTTCTTTTTAATAGTAAAAATATCTAATTATTATTAAAGATAAGTGGGTTCGGAAGGCGGCTAGACCGGTCTCGGTGCATAGGCACAGGTTGTTGTTGTTGCTATAGTAATGTAACATAAAGCTGTCAGTGGACACTGTCAACAATAATTATTTTTTTTAAGATTGCTCCGATTGCGTTTTAATTCCGTACTGATAAGCAGTTATTGGGTAAGTTCGATTAAATAATAACCAATTTGTTCCTAAATTAGTGATTTTTAGAAATGCAGTCACAAATTGAGTGATAAATACAAATTGTAGTTTAATAAATCTTGAGTTGTTGACGCTTATTTTGTTGTCTGTTTGTATTGTATCTATGTGGCTATGACAACACTTTTACCTCCGCCGGCGGAAAAGTGAAAAGTAAAGCTCCGGCGGAGGAAAAACGAAACGTCACGTCCGCCTACACAGTCGGGTAATGACGGATTTACTGACGTTTGAAGAAAAAATATGTTGCCGGATTTGTTAGAAGATGTGCCTTTAGCACATCGTAATGAAATTTTTTTCCAGCAAGACGGTGCTCCGTCTCATAATTCACAAATCGTGAGGCGTTATTTAGACCATCCCGATCGTTGGATTGGGACGTACGGGCCTGTGCAATGGGCACCTAGGTCGTCTGACCTATCAATATTGGATTTTTTTATGGGGATATTTGCAGAACTTAATATATCGTTTCCGACATAACACAATTGAAGATCGCCGTAACGCCACTCATCAGGCATTTACGCAATTGACAGGACGTCCTATAGCAAGTTCACCTTTTAAAAATATATATGGACTATTATATATTTTTGAAGAGCCCAAAAATAATAATAATAATAAATTTGAAAAAATATACAGGGTATTTCATTTGAAAAAATAAGTTTACCTTATTTCTCAAAAATATTTTGATAATTTTGTTAAATTAAATTTTAAGCTCACATTTTAAAATTATATATGGACTATTATATATTTTTGAAAAGGCCAGAAAAAAGTCAGGTTAAATTTGAAAAAATATACAGGGTATTCCATTTGAAAAAATATAAGTTTAATTTATTTCTCAAAAACGGTCATATCTAGAAAAATTTCACGTACGCCACTGGATTCTACGCAAAAAACTCTATGGCAGTCTGTTTTCACCTTTCCGATATTATACAAGGTAACAGAGATACGAGGGGTGCCCGAAAATTACAAATTTATAATTTCGCCCTGTATCTCAAAAACCAAGGGGGCTTCTGTTTACGGCATCTTTCGTTTCACGAAAAAGTAGCAGACTATTGCGAAAACCGCATCCTCCTATCTTTATTAATAACCGAGATACCCGGCAATTACAACGAAATCTGGACACCCTGTACAATCTATATAGACTTTCTGAGCATCACAAACAAAAACTAAAAGTCACGCTTACTGATTTACTTGCAAATAGTATTATATGCGAGTCCACATCTCCATATGCTAGCCCTATTATTCTTGTTCCAAAACACAACGGTGATTTAAGACTATGCGTGGATTATAGAAAACTTAATTCCTTATCTGCAAAACACAAGTGGCCCCTTCCATTAATTGACGATCAAATTGACAAACTTGTAAACTTTATATATTTCACATTACTTGACCTGTTTTCTGGCTATCACCAAATACCAATGGAGCCTGATAGTATTTCAAAAACTGCTTTTATCACTCCGGAAGGGCATTATGAATAATTACGCATAAGCTTTGGTTTATGTAATGCACCTTTTGTGTTTCAACGGTTAATGAGTAGCCAAATCATCAATGAACTAGAAGCAGAAACAGCATTCCCGTATTTGGATGATATTTTAATTCCTTCCAAAACCCCCGAAGAAGGAATTTAAAATTAGGTACTTCAAGCCTTACAAAAACATGGCTTATCTCTACAACCGGCAAAATGTAAATTTTTACTCACTGAAATTACGTATTTAGGACGGGAAATATCTGAAGATGGTGTGCGCCCAAATAGACAGAAAGTGCTATTGCGAAATTAAAGCCCCCAACGAATAAAAAGAAACTTATATCATTCTGTGGGTTAGCTAATTACTTTAGAAAATTTATATTTAATTACGCGCTTATTATTCAGCCATTAACCAAACTTTTAATGAAAAAATGCCATATGTGCTTGGACTACAGGACAGGACGAAGCTTTGAAGTAATTAAAAGCATTTTATCCGATAGCCCTCTATTAAAAATATTTGACAATAATCGACCAATCCAGTTGCATTGTGATGCTAGTACTTAGTATTCGCATAGCTGGAATATTATTACAGAAATATAGTGATAAGTGTTTATATACTCGCCGGCACAAAATTCCGCCACCCTGAAATTTTGGCCTTTCTTATTTTTTATCCGATTTTCATGATTTTATTATCAGTTTTTAGATCCGTTTATTGTGTTTTTTTTTATTTTTTTATAAAATAACATTTTTCGATTAGGCTATGTTATACAGGAGTAAATCAAACTGTTGTTTTTTGTCGTAACTTCAAAACACCCTGTGGAAAAATTGAGGTGGATAATTTTATTTACATACTGTTTCTTGTAATCTTTGATGTATTCTAATCATTTCGTTTTTTGATTCATTCCATTATCTCATTTCTGCTACGAGCTGCAAATTTTTTTATTAAAACGATGTTATTTTGAGAAAAAATTATGTCAAGCTTTCGATTAAAAATTATCGAAGTTGGTTAAGTACACGATTATTGTGACAGAATGTTTGACAGTGACAATACTATAATTTGTTGTATGTCAATATGGTATTAACGCCAGCAGACGTGGGTAGAATTGTTGCGTTAATAGAGCATGGCCGTAGCAAAAGTTATGTCGCCCGGACTCTGAGAATTGCGCGGTCTACAATTCAAGATGCCTGGATAGGTATTTATAGACGGGGACTTTTACTAGGCGGAGAGGCTCTGGCAGAAGAAGAATGACCACTGCAGCTGATGATCACTTTGTCATCGTTAGTTCTTTAAGAGATCGAAGATCTACTGCTGTGTGTCTAAAAAAGGACTTGCAAATGATTCGTCGAGTAAATGTAAGTGAAAGAACGATACGTAGAAGATTGGCAGAAGCTGGGCTTCATTCACGAAGGCCAGCATTATGTCCACAACTCTTTCCTCGTCATCGACAACAGCGACTGACGTTTGCAAGATTGCATTCTGACTGGACCCTAGAACAATGGGGAAACATACTATTCACACATGAATCCAGCGTTTGTTTAAGGTCGCCGGATGGTCGTGAGCGGGTATACAGACGTAGAAATGAAAGATATGCTGACTGCACCATATCAGAACGAACCTCATATCATGGCGGTTCAGTAATGATTAGGGGGTATTTCTACTGAAGCCCGCACCGATCTTGTATTTGTTGAAAATGGAGCTCTAACCGCCCACCGTGACATTGGGGAAATCATCCAAGAAGCTGTTGTTCCATTTGCTCCTTTCATTGGGAACCAATTTACATTAATGCATGATAATGCTAGACCTCACGTTGCACATGTAGTGAGCGAATATCTCGATGAAGTTGGACTTCCAAGATTGGAATGGCACGCATGTAGCCCGGATCTCAATCCAATCGAACATCTGTGGGATCAACTTAAAAGGGCTGTTCGTCGTCGTCCTGTGCAACCACAAACCTAGGAAGACTTACGACTGGCGCTGACCGATGAATATAAGGCTATTCCTCAAGAAAGAATAACAAACCTTATTCATTCGATGCCACGAAGACTGCAAGCTGTCATTGTTGCGAGAGGAGGAAATACACGTTATTAATAGTATATTATTTTATATGGAGGAAAAGTGATACTTTTCATTGGCGCGCTCGTGTTTAACAGCCGAACGGAGTGAGGCTGGTAATAGAGAGCAAGCTATGCATGAAAAGTAACTTTTCCTCCAAATAAAATATGCTGTTTTTTCTTCAAATGTCGACAAATTATTGCAAAAATGTCTCTTTTTAATAGTAATAATAATTATTATTAAAGATAAAAGTGGGTTCGCAAGGCGGCTTAGACCGGTGTGTCGGTGAATAGGCACAGATCGTTGCTATAGTCACGGTATAAATAAGTATATACGGTAGGTTCACTCCAGACAAATTTCCAATTTCGCCGACAGTTTTTACCTTCAACGCGAATCCGGAACAATCTCGTTCGCGGCCAGTTGTGGCTACACTACGAGGGAGAATTTACCGTCAGTGTGCAAACGCCTTGGTATTCTGTACTGTTGGGTCGCGTTGAATTAAATAATTATTAAGATCGTTACTATGGCGAGATATTGTTGTGCGGATAATTATTGCATTACAAAAGTGGGTAACGGATTTTCATTTTTTAGATGCCCCAAAGACCCCATCAGTTAAGATTTTTAATAATTTTTTAATAATATGCAGTTTTTCAATTACACGTATACATGGATAAAGACAATAGTGAGAAAAGAAAACATGTACGGTAAAAATTAAATGCCCGTCACTACTAGCGTGAGTAAAAATCCGTTTATGTTTTAATAATTGCGAATTCTTCACATGACCTTTTGTGTTTTTAAAGCAACTCTTATATTTTAACATTGAAAATGTTCCTATTATCCTAGTAGGTATAGGACCTCAAATCGTGAAAAAGTGCATGCTACATTTGACACATGACATCATACGCGTGTGAGATCGTGTTAGTTTATTTACTTAAACTTAAATTTGATTTATAAAGTATCGGAATCGATTAATATGACTAAAATAAATTGGCATTAACTGAAACTCACCGAAAGTTGATTGAATGAATGACTAACCAAAACTCACCAAAAGTAACCAAAAGCACTAAAACATATCGGAATAGGTTACAAAAAATAAAGTAAGTTAAAACCAACCAAGACGAGCAGACCTTTGGCGACTAACCAAAAGTAACGAAAAACACTAAATTTGATTATAACGTATCGGAGTCGGTTCAAATGACTAAAATAAATAGGATCTAACTGAGACTAACCGAAAGTTAATTAAACGGCTAAACAAAACTAACTAAAAGTAAGCAAAAGCGAAAGAACGGGCTAAAACAATTCGGAACAGGTTAGAATTATTATCTACCGCAACGTCATGGCTAGTTATATATTAATAGATTTTCCTATCTACAAGTGGAGGGTAATTTTTTAGGTCTTCAAATCGGCACCTTTTTTTATAATTATGTTAAAAAATATTATAATGTTAAAAAGGCATTTCTTTAAGTTCAGTTAGTTTTAATTCATTTTAGTCACTTGAACCGACTCCGATACGTTACAATCAAATTTAATGTTATCGGTTAGTTTTGGTTAGTCGGCAAAATTCGGTTAATTTAAGTTAATTTTAACTTACTTTAATATTTGTAATTTGCCCGATACGGTTTAGGCGTTTTTGGTGCTTTTGGTTAGTTGTTCACTCAACTTTCGGTTAGTTTCAGTTAGTTCCAATTTATTTCAGTAATTTGAACCGGATCCAATACGTTATAACAAATTTTAATGTATTTGGTTAGTATTGGTTAGCTGCAAAAGTTCGGATAATTTGAGTTAGTCTTACTTTAATTTTTTTAATATGTTCCGATACATTTAGTTCTTTTTGGTGCTGTGGAGGACAACTCCGTCCGCAAAGCCATCTCCAAAAACCGACGATTTCGCAGAAAATGTGAGAGAAATACTCGTAGCGCGAGTAATGAAGTGTTTAGACTTTTAAGAAGCTATAAATTCACTTTACTAGCTTAATTTGTCCTTTTTATATTTAAATTCCCATAATATTTCTCAGGTACTTTGAACCTTCTGCTTTATACATGTTTTAATAGATGAATCAAGTTACAAACTGTCAAATAAATTATTTTAATAGGTATTACCTTTATTTATAATGTTTTTGAATTTAGTATACGTTACCATTTTGTATAACTTTATTACATAGTTTTATTCATTTGAATCACGTATTAAAAATTACCTTAATCGCCCTTTGAAATATCGTGTATCAAATAATAACCGACGAAATAATTTTGCATCAGCTAATACTTTTTGAATCTCCCCTCACAGGCTGCTCGCTGCTGCAGAAAGAGTAAAAACTAATTTTTTCTTCAAACGTCAGTAAATCGACTGTGTAGGCGGCCGTGAAGTTTCGTTTTTCCTCCGCCGGAGCTTTACTTTTCACTTTTCCGCCGGCGGAGGTAAAAGTGTTACCATAGCAACATAGATACAATACAAACAGACAACAAAATAAGCGTCAACAACTCAAGATTTATTAAACTACAATTTGTATTTATCAATCAATTTGTGACTGCATTTCTAAAAATCACTAATTTAGGAACAAATTGGTTATTATTTAATCGAATTTACTCAATAACTGCTTATCAATACGGAATTAAAACGCAATCGGAGACGCAATCTTAAAAAATAATTATTGTTGACAGTGTCCACTGACAGCTTTATGTTACATTATATTCACCGACACCGGTCTAAGCAAGGCCACCTACGACCGTGGTCTAAGCCGCCTTGCGAACCCATTTATCTTTAATAATAATTAGATATTATTACTAAGAGATGTTTTTGCATTATTTTGTGGACATTTGAAGAAAAAACAGCATATTTTATTTGGAGGAAAAGTTACTTTTCATGGCTTGCTCTCTATTACCAGCCTCGCTCCGTTCGGCTGTTAAACACGAGCGCGCCATGAAAAGTATCACTTTTCCTCCATATAAAATAATATACTATTTTACCGTGCTGCTTCTTTTGCGTTTGATCCAAAAACATCAAACGATTTTTGCTAAGTGAATCTACTCGATATTATTTGTACTCTGCTATAGTAGTGTAACATAAAGCTGTCAGTGGGCACTGTCAACAATAATTATTTTTTTAAGATTGCATCTCCGATTGCCTTTTAATTCCGTATTGATAAGCAGTTATTGGGTAACTTCGATTAAATAATAACCAATTTGTTCCTAAATTAGTGATTTTTAGAAAGGCAGTCACAAATCGAGTGATAAATACAATTTGTAGTTTAATAAATCTTGAGTTGTTGACGCTTACTTTGTTGTCTGTTTGTATTGTATCTATGTTGCTATGAAAACACTTTTACCTCCGCCGGCGGAAAAGTGAAAAGTAAAGCTCCGGCGGAGGAAAAACGAAACTTCACGGCCGCCTACACAATCGAGTAATGACGGATTTACTGACGTTTGAAGAAAAAATCGTTTTTGTTAATTATTAACTTTATGATATACCTAGTGTTTGTTTTTCTTAATAAAAATTGGCTTCAAATCAGCGTTTCATTTAAAATTTTGCAGCTCGCAGCAGAAATGAGATAATGGAATGAATCAAAAAATAAAATGTTTAGAATACATCAAAGATTACAAGAAACAGTATGTAAATAAAATTATCCACCTCAATTTTCCTACAGGGTGTTTTGAAGTTACGACAAAAAACAACAATTTGATTTACTCCGGTAGAATATAGCCTAATCGAAAAATGTTACTTTATAAAGTGATTAAAGAAAAACACAATAAACGTATCTACAAACTGATAATAAAGTCATGAAAATCGGATAAAAAATAAAAAAGTTATAAAATATCAAACTTGGCCAAAATTTCAGGGTGGCGGAATTTTGTGCCGGCGAGTGTATATGCCCTGTCGCGTATTTCAGTAAACAATGTACTTATGAACAAGGGCGCTATCACTCGTACGAATTAGAAACAATGGCGGTTGTATTTTCTTTGTGACATTTTCCAACAAACCTTTTACCATTTTACAGTATTTACAGATTGTGCGGCCGTGCGGGCAATAACAATTAAAAAAGACTTAGTGCCGCGAATTGCGAGGTGGTGGCTTGAAATTCAAGATTTTACTTTTGACATTGAATATCGCCAGGGATGTAAAATGAATCACGTAGACTACCTTAGTAGGCACCCAATTCCAGAAAATAATTTAGTTATGAGCATTATAAACCTCACAGAAACGGAGTGGGTTATTGCCGTGCAAACGCAAGACGTGCAACTTACTAATATTATGAAAATTCTTCAAAACGACAAAATAGCTTCCAATAAGAACTACTTTGACAATTATGTTTTTAAAAATAACATGTTATATCGAAAACAAAGGATTCTTTAAAATGAGTCGTTCCAAAATCATGCAGGTGGTTGGTTTGTCGGCTAAATCACGACGACGCAAGTTATTTTAGTTTCGAAAAGACGTTAGAGAGAATTAAAAGATATTATAGGTTTAGTAAAATGGCCACCTTTGTAAAAAATATGTTTCAGCTTGCTTAGGCAAACTGAAACATATTTTTTTTGTCTTTATATGATAGATTTATCTAGAAAGAAATCAGGATTTTTACATCCTATCCTATTTCCTTTTGCAACAATACATATTGATCACTTAGGGCCATTTTGAGGTAAAATGTAAAAATAACTACATTTTTGTTATAGTCGATGCATTCAGTAAATTTGCATTTTTAGAGGCTGTTAAAAATACTAGTGTAAAGTTTGTTTGACGAGCATTAGACAATTTTATATTTCTTTTTGGCCCACCCGACAGAATAATTTCTGATCGAGGTTCAGCGTTTACTTCGGAGAAAATGCAAAAATTCTGTGAAAGTTATGGTATAAAACATATCAAAAATGCCGTTTCAACTCCTCGCGCAAATCGCCAGTGCGAACGTTATAACTCCACTATTTTAAATTCGTTAAGCGCTAACGAAGACAGGGAAGACAATTCGGATTCACATTTAAAACTAATTCAGTATATTATAAAAAATTTCTTTTTGAAGTGAAACTTCTTAACGCGCGCCGGGAGTATAATTTGAAGGTCGCGATACACAGCCAGCGCGACACGAGCTGGCGGAACAAAAAATATCAGAATATGGTTATTGTGATATCTTTGTTAGTTTACAAGCAAAAAATATGGGATGTGCTGTATTACATTGTCAAGACATAAGCGAAACTTTTATAAAGATTTTTTTTCATTTAGGCCTTCCCTTTTTGTTAATTGAGTGGTATATTTAAAAAAAAAACTACTTTTTACTAAATCCGTTGATATGTATAAGGCTCGGGCGTTTAAGTTTTTGTGATATCTTTGTTAGTTTAGAAGCAAAAAATATGGGATTTGCTCTATTACCATAGTACCTTGTCAAGGCATAGGCGAAATTTTTATGAAGAATATTTTTTTTTCATTTAGGTCTTCCCTTTTTGTTAATTGAGTGGTATACTTAAAAAAACGAGTTTTTAACCAAATCCGTTACGATATGTATAAGGCTAGGGCGTTTAGGTTTAAGAAGTTTCACTTCAGATATGCGCACATAGTGCACACGCTTTTTCTAGTATTCGAGGATATAATGCGCCACAGTTCGGCAAACCTGGCAGGGGTTCGTCCACGAACCAACCCAACTCAATGTTCCTGTTGAAAGGATTTCAGCTGAAGCATCTCGACCTCTATCAGTCTCGTCATCTGAAGATAGTTGCCTGCGACGACGAAATTGTTAGTTTGTCCCATCTCTAATATTTTTAGCATAAAATACATCCATTAACAAAATATGTTAATAGGCTCTCTTACATCATGTCTATAATATAATTCATCTATGACTACCCTGGAGAGCATATAGGTTTCATTATTACGGACCTATATAAATATAGTAGATACCTATATTCGCACGGCTGGATTAGAATTACAATGATTGTAATGCAGTCATCTTTGACAGCCGATTACTCAGACAAACATATTTTCCGCCTATATATTTGTTTTTGGCTAAGGAGGCAAATGTCTATTATATTTATATCCGATCCACAAGCGGTTTTTCACTAGGTCAGTCTAAAAGAAGCACTGATGTCAATCTCGGCCTAATAAAACATGTCGTCAATACCCAGTTATCATCTTTGTCCTTAACATTATAATATAGATAGGTATATTATTTGCTTAAGACCTATTTCTTCACTTTGTATTTATAATAATTCTAAATGGTTCCAAGGTTCTGAATTTAGTTTAAAGCCTAATCGATAGTGATGCCGTCGAGACAAGAGATTCTCGTCTCTCGTCTCGTCTCGACGAGACGAGAGAGGTATTTTCTCTCGAATGAAACCTCGAGACGAGACGAGAGAAAGATGCTCTCTCGTCGAGAATTTCTCGTTTTCTCTCGATCTCTCGGCAAAAGATTGGCATAATAATAAAAAAAAACAAAACATCTTTATGATTTTTTCATACATAAGTAATTTGGTGATACCTATTGTATTAAATTCGGAGTGAGCATACACATTTTCTACAGTTAGGTCGGTTTCCCAATGTCGAGTTACCTCTTAACTCGCGAGTTACCCTCGATTTTGCTATAGAAAACCCGCGGATTAAACCTAACTCGTTATTGAGAAACCGGCCTTTAGGGTTTTTTAAGGGTGAAAAAGGGTGGGGGTCATGGAAAAAAAATACAAATGAGATATTCTGATACCTTATTTGGAAGGTGTTATCGAATACCTTATGATGCCAAAATATTAGATTCATTTAACCCTCCAAAACGAAATGTCGCCATTATTTTTTTTGATTCCATTTTTGCATTTTTGACATGCTCTAGAATCAGAAGGGTTTAACATGGGAAATAAAATAAGGGCTTGTAAATATTATGCGATTGCTCTTAAAAGTGTAGGATCTAAGATCTAATAGGGCAAGATGTTATAGGATAGGATAAAATAAGATAGGGAATGTGCAAGTTGTTTTTTTTTTTTTAATTTTAAACCATTTTGATTCTGTAGAATCTCAACAATGTAAATGTTTAAAACGTTGCCATTTTATTTGAGATAGTAATAAGAATAAGAACAAAATATTCTGGAATCTTACTTACTCGATAAGACCTTAAAAATAAAGTATCGCCTTCGCATTAAAAAAATAAAAAAATTTATTTTCAATTTCATCAGTCAAAATATCGTTTATGTAGTAATATTCCCTTTTTCCAAAATGTTAATTTTTGAAACATTTCCAACAACTTTTCGTTTACCTTTTTTATATTCTTTTTATTTAGATATTATTGTAACCTGTATAAATTCTAATTTATGATCGCGCTAATAAAAATAGTGTTCTATTCATTAATGCGCTTGCCCTAACAACCGTGAGGTGTAAAGTAGGCGGTTTTTAGAAATAAGAACAACAATAGAGATCTTGCCAATTTGCTGTAATATAAAAATTGTAATTAAATTTAAATTCTAATATATTTTCAAAAAGGGTTCAAATTTAAATCGAAATTTAAATTATTTTTTCTAAGAACCAGAAGAATCCTATTTATCATACAGTTCACAATATAAATTGAGGGAGTTACATTTCCATAAATATGTGTTATTGAAAATGTCCCGCACACCTACTTACCTTTGTCTTACCTCCTTCTATAAAAAAAAATTAATAAAACGCCAATCTTAAACATTTATTTTAATTTTAAAGGCACAAAAACGATTATGTTAAAAAACAACCAAAATAAAAAAAATTAACAAAATCGAGTGTTGGTTGTACAGGGTGATTTTTTATAATGTCCACCCTCTTCAACTTTTTTGTGCCACTGTGTATAACAAAATTTTGACTGGAAACTATAGCGTTTGAGAAGTAGTTTGTGCACAATACATATTTTTCTATACAGGGTGTTGCCGATTGCTTAAAAATACGTTACAATGAATTAAAAGAATGTTTTTACAGCATTTAAAAAAATAAGGTTACTATAAATTGCATACAAGGAACACCTAGAAAGCTACAGCTTAAATAAATCTTTAAATTTTTTATTGTAAAATTTAAAGTATAAAAATAAAATTAAAAAGAAACAATTAAAAAATCTATTATTTAAATAATTTTAAAAACATTTTCTCTTCTTTTTAAAGCTCTATCGGCCAGAGTAAGAATGTGTGAATAATATGATTTTTCATACCAAGAAACCCCCGTATGCCAATTTCCAAGGTAATATGCCAAGAAATGCATAAAATATTAAACAAAAATGATTTTTAAAATTAACACCCTGTCGATAAAGAACCAATGTTAATATATAATTTTAATTTATAAAATAACCAAAGGAATAACCCCCTTTAACCCTGTATATTTTGTTATGTTTTATGCTTTTTTAAATTGAATATTTAGTATTTACGAGAGGGTCGAGACGAGACGAGAGGAGGGTTGTCTCGAGCGAGAGAAAGCGTTCTCTCGGCAAGACGAGAGACATATTTTCTCTCGCCTGACGAGACGAGACGAGAGAAGGCCTATTCTCGTCTCGTCTCGTCTCGACGGCAACACTACTAATCAAATTATATAAAATAAAATTACTTAATCAAGAGATGTTCCTAGTTAGGTAGGTACATCATTCGCCATTATCAAAACGAAGTATCTGCATTAAAGCGTTTTATACTTGCTATTAAAATAACTGTATTGTAATACCGATTACTTCGCCGACAAATTTAATGGGTCAAGATTATTGAAATGTTAGTCATATTTTCCGATCAGACAGCCTGATGACGACAAACATATTATTAACCATTCTTACTTAATTCTTTGCAACTGAAAATACCAATTTTCTGACGACATAGTAGCAATGAGTGTGCGTTAAAATATCATTTTAATTTATATATATCCCGAAAGAAAGCAACCTGATCTTTTAATGTTTTCCAAAATAAAGAAAAAATTGGTAGAACAAGGAACGTTAATACCGTGATTTTCCTTATTATACGTTTTTGGTAGGGGGATATGTTATATTTTTCAAAATATTAATAATTTTAATTTTCAGCCATCGTAAAAAATACAATATTACACAAAAAAAAATATAAATTTTGTAAGTGACAGGTCTTGCCAATAAAAAATGATCATTCCATAGTTCTAATAATATCTGCCTACTAATAGTTATACCGTTGATTAAAAAATAATGCTTATACTATACTCATCAAGTGTCGTATAGAGATACATTTTGTGAAATTATGAATTTAAGGCTTATTATTTAAAATACATATCATGTATTATATATTTTTGTAAATCTTATAAAATTTCCAATCAAACGAATGAAAAATATACAGGGTGTCCCATTAAAAAATAAAAGTTTGATTTATAGCTAAAAATTGACAGCTCATAGCA
>JAEQML010055432.1:0-36010 GCA_016904865.1 Pissodes strobi
CCGACTACGGCGCCTCCGAACAGCCATCCTTGTTCCATATGTTGAAAGCTCTCCTTGGGATTGTCGTAGAACTTTATGTAATAGGCTAGGAATATGGGTATTAACATCCTAAAAGTGAAAGAAATCGCAATTTATTATTGCAAATGTACAATCTATAAGGGATAAAAATATGTCGAGAATTTTTCAGGTAGTTATATTCTTATATTCCATGGTTTAAAAATGCATGCAACTTCACCCACGCGTATTTGCAGGGGATGGTCGAGTATTATTGATCACATGTGTTCGGATTGTAGTGTTGTGTGTTGTTCAGTTGTGAGTGCCGGTATTTCTGATCATGAAGCAGTTTTATCTATTTTTGATCACCTTAACGTTGAAAATAAGACTCAACGAAGTAGAGGAAGAATATTTAGTAGTGGTAATTTTTGTAAATTTCGTCAGTTGTGTCAGAATGTTAACTGGTTGGGAATAAGGCAGTCTCCAGAGCCTTTGGTATCGTTCCATTCGGTTGTACTGGATGTTTTTAACAGAGCATTTCCATTGAGATGGATCAAGCATAAGGCAAGAAAGAAGAAAACTTGGCTTACGGAGGGATTAAGGATTTCTGCTAGAAACTTGCGCTGCCTTAATAACATTAAAAGGTTTTTCCTAAACAATCCTGATTTTGTATCTTATTGCAATAGATATCGTAGTATTTATCGTCGATTGGTGAAAGCTGCTAAGGACACCGACCTTGAATGTCCTTGCAGATATTTGAAGATCGGACCCATGACTTTGAACGCTCTTGAGACTGAATATTGGTTACATATTTCGGTATGACGTAACAAAACCTTGAGAAATATTGTAACTTCACTACAGCAGTAGGCTGTTGGAGGCTAAAAATAAGCAAAAGGAATCCTGGTCTATTGTGGAAGAAGTGTGTAACCGTTCCATGCACTGTTCCATGCAGCATGGTTGTCGCGAAATGGATGTAGATCCCAACACATTAAATTCATTTTATTGTAGTGTGGCTGGTAGTTTTGACTGATAAAATTTCAACCTCGGGGAATCCTCTAAATTATCTCGCACACGTATCTGTCGCAGATTCGTTTTGCTTTACCCCTGTTTTAGAGTGTGAGATCTATGAAGCACTTGGTGATATTAAGAATTCTAAGTCGTGTAGTGACGATGAAATATCATGCGAATTACTTCGAGCATTGCCTGATGACGCATTGGAGGTCTTGGCATTTGGTATCGACGATTCGTGGTTGACAGGTAGAATTCCTTCCTGCCTAAAATCAGCCAAGGTTATTCCTTTGCAAAGATATCGTCCGATATATTTGCTTTCGACTGTATCCAAAGTAATTTAAAAGATCGTTAAAGCCAGAATATGGAGGTTCCTTCAGTTACACAATCTTGTATCGTCAAGGCAAGTTGGGTTTCAGGGTTCCTTGGGAACCCACGATGTTATTTTTGATCTTCTTACTAGCGTTTACCGCGATCTTAATGCTGGTAGGGCAGTGGCTGCGGTATTCTGTGATCTTACCAAGGCCTTTGACTGCGTTCACCATAAAATATTGCTTTCCAAGCTTGAGTTGTATGGATTTAGGGGCTCTTCTCTTGCTTGGTTTCGCTCGTATTTGGAGGATCGACGGCAGTTTGTTGTTGTGTCAAGTTGTAAGAACAGTTTTAGATATCGGAAATGGGGTGCCACAGGGATCTGTTCTGGGACCCCTTCTGTTTTTAATTTACATTAACGATCTTGTTAGTGAATCTGTTCTGGGACCCCTTCTGTTTTTAATTTACATTAACGATCTTGTTACTGTCGGGATATCTGGTCATTTTACGCTTTTTGGGGATGACACCTCTGTTGTATGGTGCAATGACTCTGTTGATGCTTTGAGGCACAAGTATCCAGAGACATATTGGAGATAAAGGCCTGGTTTGATTGTAACAAACTTTCCTTAAATATTAATAAAACCCATGTGATGGGTTAGTTTGCGTTAGTCCACAAGAACATAGGTTCGATCGAACGTATTCCTGGACTGCACAATAATCGTGGCGCTAATTAGTAATCTTCTTCTTCCTATCCCTACAAGAACCCTTACCAAAAAATCATCAATTTACGAAAGTAAAAAAATCTATAATCATCTCCCGGCAGATATTAAATCTCTGCATGTTATGCGATTATTTAGAAGCCGCTTAAAAAGGTTATTGGTGAGTAAGGCCTGCTACACTGTGGCAGAGTTTTATGCCGACTCTTTTGACTGACATCCCTGCGCTGGCGAATGTCGAGATAAATACTTAGGGGACTTTATTTTCGTATATAAATATTAAATTCATTATTATTTTATTTAGGTATAGTTTTTTATCTACGTGTCTGTATTTTAAGGTTATATTTCTTGACATTATTAATATTGTTAGTATATAACATGTATATTCATGTTTTGTTTGGTGCCAATTTGTTTATTTAATGTTATTTTATTATTTAAATTAGCTTATTTTTTAGATTATTTTAAAATTGTTTTTGTTTTGTTCCTGTATTTTATGGTATACTCAGCAAACTATGATCAGCAAACTACCTCGGATACCAAAATACTCCAGTTTGTACAGTAACCTTTGAAAAGGAACCTTATCAGAGGCTTTTTCTTGATCAAGATATATAAAGTCTACTGGTCTGCCTTCATCATATTCTATAGTCCAATGGTTTAGAGATTCAAGTAGACTGGAGGTGGTAGACCTTTGAGGCAGGAATCCATGATGTGTTGAAAGGATCACCTGATTTAAAATAAGAAAATTTGTCATTTCTGCCACTATAACTTTTTCCAGTACCTTGCATCAATAACAGGTCAGATTGATTGGCCTGTAGTTGGCTGGATCATATTTATTTCCCTTTTTATAGATAGGGATTACATTATGCGTTGGCTCAATTTTCTGGAATATCTCCGTTGTTGAGGACATCCTGTAGACCCTTTGCCAGAAATGGAGCCAAAGTTGTGCTACATCGTTTCAAAAATAGTGAAGGTATGTAATCCGGTCCTGGACCGGAATCGGGCTTGAGTGAATTTAGTGTTTCTAAAACCTTTTCTTGGTAATCAGTATATGCGAGATCTCGTTTCTTAATCTAGCTTGTGTGGGAAGCTGATGCATGTTTTAAAGATCTTCAGGTGTAAACACTTTACAAAATTGTTCAGCAAGAATTTCGGCTGTTGTTTTGTTATTAGATATTATTTCATGATTTGATGGGTCTTTTAAAACGATTTCTCGTTCTGCGTTTTATATAGTTATAAAAGTGTTTATAGTCTCTTTCTAGCAGGTTCTCTTCAAATTGTGATTTGGCATCACGTATTAATATTGTTAGGTTATTATTCTGTTGCCTATATAGTTCATAGTTTTCTGCAGTACGAGATGATTTATATTTGTGCCAGAGATTCCTTTTTAAATATACCATCATTCATCCAGGGTTTTGTTGCATTGTACCTACAGCCTTCTAAAGGAAAAAATATCTCGATTGTTTGTTTTATTACCCTTTCAAGTGTGTTATAATGTAACTGAAGGATGTTGCATATTACCAGTGAGTTTCTCCGTCAGATTATTGTTGACCTGTGTATATCTATCTTTCCAGAATTTTCGTTTTAATATTTTTTTGGTTGGTTGATTAAAGTATCTGCAGTTGTGCCACTGTGGTAATAACTAAATAATCACGTTTACCTATAAGTGGTAAATAATTTATTTTAGAAATTAGTTTTTGATCACTTACAAGTAGCAAGTCGAGAAGAGAAGCCTGGTTTCCACGAAATCTGGTACATTTCTTGACCATCTGCCAGACACCCCACTGTTGATATTTGTTTGAGAAAGTCTTGGGCTAAAGCATTATTTGCAGTTACAGTGAGATTATTTCAGTTTATTTCTGTAGTTAAAATCCCCAAAAATAAGGGTGCTTGGATTTGACCTGTATATGTCATGGAGAGTGTCAATCAATACTGCATTATCATTTGGCGTGATGTTTGGTGGTCGATAAATACATTCCAGGAGAAATGTTAGGTTTGCAAGGATCAAATTGACCCAAACTGCATTTATGGAGGTTGGCATATGATACTGATTATTTGAACTGGATTTTATTTGTATCCCATTTATAAAATTATTAATTATGATACATGCTCCACCTCCTCTGTGACTAGTTCTGTCATCGCGATAAATCTTGTAGCCTGGAATGTTGATTAACGAGTCAGGAATAGTATCATTTAACCATGTTTCCGTAAGCATTAATATTGAGGGTTGTTCTTTTTGCATAAACACCTGAATTTCATTCAGCTTGTTGGTAAGTGAGTTTGCGTTGGTATAGCACAATGAGATCTCAGTTAGTGCAGTCGGATTTGCTGTTTTTAGTTTTTTGATGCATGATCTTCAAGAACTGGTTTTTTGATTATTTTTGGAATGCCCTTAATATATTTGATTTTTAGGAAGCTTTTCTCTGTTTAAGCTCTTTTAGTACATCCATTAAGTACTCCCTCTGTGCTTGTGTCTGATCATATTTTAGGTATTTACCAGTGTTTTCCAATACGTGTTTATTTTTTAGTACCTTAAGTACTTCTTCCTTTGACGCAAAGATTACTCTAACAGGGCGACTCTTTTGTGGGTTGTAGGTACCAACCCTAAAGTTTTTTTATGTTTGTCAAGTCGGCCTCAGGGCAGACAGAGGTCAATATGACTTTGACAACTTTGCTTTCTTTTTCCCACCTAACAAGGAGGTTAGAGGTACTTGCTTTTTGCTCTCCGAGTCCAAAAATGAGCACATTTCGGGTTCTTAATTCTCTTTCCTGAATTTCTTTAATTGCTGATTCGACTGTGCCTTCAATAGGTTTTCCAGTTAGTGAGTGTCCACTTACCGTGGGTTGGTTTTCCAGTTCTGATTGTAAAATATCAATTGTCTCCTTAAAGTCTTAAGTTGGGATTCCAAGTTAGTTTTTAAGTTTGATACTTCTGTTGTGAGATCAGTTTGGGTCTGGACTGAGATCTGCACCATTTCAGTAATTTTTGACTTGCTGGGAACTTTTTCGGTGTTTTTTGTGGATTGTTCTAATTGTTTTTGGAGGTCACCAATATGTTTTTTTTTTTGTTTCGGAAGTTCGCGTGGTTCAATGCCTGGTACTTTTTGAGTGCGTTTTATGCATTGCTCTAATTGTTTTTGGAGATCACCAATTTCTTTTTTAAGTTTGGGTAGTTCGTGTGGTTCAATCCTGCAGTCAGCACAGAAGTACATGAACTGCCTTTGGCTAAGCGCAATAGCTCTAGATTCAGTTGGGGTAATGTTTGAGCAGTTCTTACAAAAAACGACTTTGCATACATCACAGGGAGCCCCGAAGAGCTCTCCTGGTTTTAGGGGTGATGATGTACAGATGCAGCTTACCTTACAATTGACTGCAAAGTTGTTGATGCATTACTTAAATAAATAAATAAATAAATTATATGCGCTAGCTGGATCAATGATTTGATGTGTTAGGTATATATTTGTTAGGTATATATAAGAAAGATCATTTATCCAACGTTACTTTGAGTTTGTAGGTGTTATTAAGTTAGAAATGGACATATGTACATTTTCATATAAAACACGACTAACTAGTCTTCTGGTTTTAACTTCTGAAAATGGTCGATTAATGAATCTTTATACAAACAAAACCCTTTTTTTCGGGGAATTATTGGGAACTAAATCCTTTTAAATTAACCAATTAATAATAATCATCAAAATTAACCATTATATGTTTTTCTTCCTATCTCTCTCCGTATTTCTACAAAAATCAAATGAAATGAATCAGAAAAATCAGCGAAAATTTCCACATAGATCTTTCCGAAATTATACGTGCGACGTTAAACGTATCAAACCTTGGGAATGATAGTATTAAGGTCAAAAACATTGACGCTCTTATTAGTAAATAACAATTACGGCAACAAAAAACAGTACATTCTTGGGTCTGACCGTCTGACCCACCAGGCTTATCGTCGGAAAAATCCGCTGGCAAGTGCATTTACAATTTCCACTGCTGTTATGTAATCTTGGCTACGATGTTGATTGTTAAAATAATGCATTTCGCACTTTCGTGAAATGTACTAAACATAGCAGCTGTTTGTTTGAGAATGATCAAGATAATTATAGTATGGATAAGGAAAATAAACTTTGTACCTTTTAGTTTCAACTTGGAATTCCTATAAACAACATTAATGGCAATTGGTTTGATTATATGAGTGGTGATTTATTTGCATTACCTGCCTTGCAGGGCAGTTGGGACTAGCCACAATAGCTTTAGGATGTGTTGAATTACAAAATTATGCATCTAATGCTTGCTTTATATATTTATAACTTGTCTTGAAGGAAATTTATTTAGCCAGTTAGGTATACAATGACACTATAATTGTTATATATTGCAGAATTAAGCAAATTGATTTCAAACAATGCACTCTCTTATCTGGCCGATGAGTCTCACATACGTCAAAATATGGTCAATTGACAAAATGGAAAATAATTATTATTTTCACGAATTATGGATTGCACCATTTTTCGTCGAATATGAGTTATTTGAAGCAAAATTGAGTAATAAAAATAAAAACCAGTTGAAACTGCCTTGTCTGGTCATGCTTTCAGATTGTGGCAAAATTTCACATTAAGATAAACTGAAAAAATACTATGATAACGTTTTTATTACAACTGCGCTATTATAATTAAACTCACATTAAACAATTTTTGTACCAAACAATTAAGAGGCGCAAAATCAGCAGTGAGCAATAAGTATTACGAGACTAGAAGTATTTAGTACGATTTGGACCTAGGTTCAAAATCATTGCCTTCAAGTAACTGCAAAGTGACGATTTATAACAAGGACAAGTATATGGCGATAAACAAAGTTACATAACAACTAATTTAAATCTAAAATGTATTTAAATATAAAGCAAAGGAAACAAATAAAGGCTCTCCGCCAGAGGTCAAAAACATATCATATATTTATCTTAAACCGTTGTACAGGAAATTGCAGATAAGCGAAAATCCGCTTCAGCTTAATTGACCTAGATTATAATAATCCGATACTGGGATTTTAGGCACTTGGATCAATTGCTGAAATTTAACTCATAGGGACGCGACATAAAATTGGGCCCAACATCGATAATATATCATGTTTTTAAAATTTTAGTATATTTGCCTATTAACCAGTGCGGACTCGCTGGAGGGGTCATGGGAGTGCACAGCCTAGGGCCAATAAGCTCTTGGTCGATGCCGATAAGAATGAGAGATGGGGTTAGTTTGGGTTCAAAGGCTCCAATGGGGCCCATATATTAACAAAGAAATTAACTCATCATATGTTTGTTTCCTTTCCCATTCCGGCTGTAATAAGCCATTGTTGCTATGACTCAGTCAAGTCATATATAATATTTCATATTCAGCGGAGGACTGTTTATTCTGATAGTGGGGCCTTCCTATAGAGAGAATTGTAGATAAATTTTCAAGGGCCTGGGATTTCTGATTGGGGTGGTGTGTTGTTTGTTGAGCAGATTGGGGATATATGTCAGATGCATAGAGACATACCTACCTATAATACTAAAATACTCTTAAGTTTTATAATGTACTTCCAGAACACATAAAAACTTAAAAAAAGGTCAAGGATCTTTTAATTAATATCAATTTTAATTTATAGTTAGTTTCAACATCATAATCATTTGTCTGTATCCGTGCTTGACTCAGCACATTTGGTATGCCTGTTTAAGTTTTAAATAGTTTTAACCATATATGATGCCCCGGGACTTGTACTCTATTTAGATATAACCAATTTATCCTTTGGCATATATAAACAATTATGTGTGTATATGAAATAAATAAATAGCTTTTAATTGTAAATAAAAAAATAGACGGTGCCCAGAACAGGTCTTACCTTATCACAACGCTCTGTATAAATATGAACACTCCATAGAAAAAGTAGGACTTTGCAAAGGTTCTAAAAATAGCTTTTTTCAGTCTCGGTTTTTCACCTTTTTTCTTTTTCGATTCTTGAGTTCTCTTGACTTCTGCATCCCAATTCCTGAAAATCATCACACGATAGATTACCAATTTAGCAACAATAATATATTCAAATAATTATTCAACATGTATTAATCCATTAGTTGATAGTATATTAAGGGTTGACATAAGTACTTGTCAATAAACGTAAAAAAAGAAGGGTAGGTATATTTCATTTCACATTAAAGCGGAAAAAACTTGAGTTTAAAGCCCAGAGCGATTTTTGCTTGCTTATTCTATGTAAAATTCATTATATTACTACTTCCCGTTTATTGTTTTTATTTTGTTATATTTTATTTAAATTATTAATTTTTTATATTAAGTCGGCAACGTATTTTATCAATATCTGTTTCATTGAAATAGTGTTTTGCCTTTGCGTCTAGTTTTATGGCTTTTATGTCACTCTAGTCTGTGCATTTTCTGAATTTTATATGTGTAATATTTGTAATACGATCTCAAAATAATTATTACTTATAGTAGATGAATAGTTTCATCAGAAACTTGTAAACATGTCCTATTATCTCTAAGGCGAGCTTATACAATTCCTAATTAAACATAACCAGAGGCTTAAATTGCGTGTTTGCAAACTCTCCTTGTTTGAGTGCATGATTTAAATAACAGGTAAGGTTTAACATGATACCGTAAAATCAGGCTTAAGTGATCTTCTTAGAGGCATCTTCGATGCTGTTTGCAGATGACACAGCCTTTCTTTTACCGCCAAAATCAGTAATTAAATAATACTATGAACTAGGTATCTATTTTCTACACAGGTAGCATTTTTGATTATATTGTTATGAAATTCCATTATGCACTGTCGTCTACTTACCGCTCCAATGCATCGCCCAACGGTCCAGATAAATCTGGATTGGTGCTGTTGTAAATGTCTTTTACTTCTAAATCATTTTTGTATCCGAGCTTGAAAAATGGAAGGATCCAGCTAGGAAGGAAAAAAAATATATATAAACCGAATTTATTGCAAAATAGGGTCTCATAGGGTAGATTTCTTATATCAGTTTAAAATTAATTAAATGGCTCAACGAAACCTAAATAGCAAAGAGGTTTGCTTCAACTTTAACCTAAGCTAACCAACATAGCAAATCTTTTTTTTGACAAGCAAAATTTCGTGTTGCGCCAAACTAACCGAAGTTAATAAAGAAAATAGAGACAACATGAAAAAAAGGCATTCCTTGGAATAAAATTACTGCAAAATTAAATGAGTAATATAGAACAATGTCCCTGCGCGAAGTAGACTTATAATTACACTCGCCTTTAATCAAAAACAGTTCGTATTTTAGAAGAAACATTCAGCTCTAAATTAAAAAATAATATTTTTTTAGCCGTTTTAGTGTTTTTCGTAAACGTTTTTAACAGCTAAGAAAACTCCATTTTGCGTTTATCTAGACAATATATTTGATTTATTTATCGGACTTATTCTACTATTACCATATTAGTTCAAATATACGGATAAATACTCAGCCCGGTCCTGTCTATCGGTTATGGCTTTCCTATGCGTTTGACAAGTGCCGTCATGGTCAATATAGGCAACCCAAAATACATAAACAGGGTCGGGCCACATAAAATACAATCTATATCACTTTGCAAGTTAAATTTCCAATAAAATTATTATAATAAATAACCGCTCCTATGCAATAGTCGTTAACTAGTACTATCCTACAGTTAGCGTTTTAGCATCACGTTGCGAATTATTAAACGTATTTTTTAAATTCCAAAAACAATCAGTAAAATACGATTCTCTCGATAATTAAAAAGGCGGCATCCACGTCGTTAACAAGTTCCATTAAGTTACACAATGAGGTGAAAGTAAATTAGTTCTGATAACGGCCGTGCCATTATCAGGGCCTTTTAGTCGTCAAAAATCAATAATCCAATTAACTGCCCACCGCGAAAATGTACGAGACAATGTTATTAACGCCCGCGATTTATGACCGAGAGTTTAACGACTGTTTGTTGGCCAATGGTAATAATATACCGGTATTAATTACTTACGAGCCATAACTGGCTTGTTTTTAGATTGAATTTAGCACTACTTTTAAATAAGATTTTCAACACCTAAGGTTTCCTGACTTATCAGCCTTAATACATTTATGAGTGATGCAAAACATTAAAAATCTTATATATTAAAGACATATTGTACCATTAGGATATAAAAAAATGCAATATCCTATTAGGAATAACTTATAATACATTTACAATCAATCTACCTACATCGAATGTTTAAGTCAGCTTTTAATACCGCACCTGAATTTAAATTAAACAAATTACTACTCGCTAGAATAACAATGAAATCGTTTTATCAATCACGTGATATGATCGTGATACCGATTCATTATTGTGATGACTCCGTCGAACAAGGGATTTTTGCAATGCATATCCTCTATTTCATTATAACTGCCATAAACAAAGTAGGTATAACTAATAAAGATTGGAGGGCATAACATGATAAAGCAATAGGGATTATTATTAACACTATCGTTTTTATGATTTATGTAATTACTTTTCCAGCAGTTTCAAGGTAGGATTTCCCAATCTGATAGATAGCCATTCTAATTCTGAATAAACACAAACAGAACCTTCTACACCTTTTAAATGATAAATTGATAAAAAAGCAGAATCAACTAGTTTCTGTTTACCTTCGCTTTAATTCGTCCACCTTTCGCAAAATAGTCATTAAAATATCTATAATAATTAATAACAATAATAGACTGATGATACAAATCCGATTTATTACTAATAACGTACATTTATTTATATGATTGGCAAAAAAGCAAAATATTTGCTCATATGTACACCTGTGTATGCTTGTTAATACCAGCTTAACTCTGAAACTATTTAATGTTACCCATAATGGTAGTGTGAGAGGTGCCATTCTACACTATACCCACATCAAAGTTGAAACCTTTTTTCGACAAACAGAAGGCATTATGGAGCAGTAATTATTTGACGTTTCTCTTAAAAGCCTTAAAAGAAAGTTCTTGAAGAACCTTATTATAAGTACTCAGGATCGCTCTGACGCCCGCGCCGTTTCAAGCGACAACAGTTTGAAATAAAATCATGCCTGCCTCTTGTGCTATGGTCGTGGTATTTTCCCCTTTTGTATGTGTTTCATTTTAATTTTGTTTCGGGGAAAGCCATTTTTGTAGAACCATAAAGAATTTACCATTGATAACAAAACTGTTATTGTTAATATAGCTCCAATCTGTGAACATCATGAGCAGACACACTGCCTACTTGGTGTATTTCAAATGTTTGCCTTACAAAATACTGATCACACTATCCTCAATACCCATGTTAGTAAAGGCAGTTTGAATTTCTTATTGCTTCCGACAACATCTGATGTAAACCATTTGACACATAGTTATTGGGATCTGAGGTCATTAAAATCCCCAACAATTATTATTTTAATACACGGATTAATATTTTTAGGCAAAGTTCAAGTCTTCTCAAAAAAGTGTTCACCAAAGCAACCTATACACCCTTATATTTGCCTGAAATTCATCAAGGTAACTGCCACATGATGATGCACATTTTTTAATGCTTAAGGCATTCATTTCTGACTGAGATTTAAATTAGTGAAATATGGCTACAGAACGCCCTTGATATAACACTCTCCAAATGCCACTGCCTTGACTTCATCTTCAGACAACCAGGATGTTAAGTGATTTGTCCGCTATACCTATAAGTTTCAGGTGCTCCTCCTTAGAAACCGCATGTTGATATACTAGCTGCCTCGCTTGTTGGTTTTAATGCAGGTGCCGTTGAATGTTCGGAAAATGGTGCTGGTTACCCATAGTGCTGGGGTCATAATTTTCCTGTCCATAGATAGGCCATTAAGCACGTGATCAACTTTCATTCTCCTATCTAGCACAGATATGAAGATCCAAGCTACCTATTTCACTATAGTGATTAAAGACATCCCTCACGTTAGTTCCTTTTATAGCCCTTTGTCGGAGTGGTCAGACCTCTTCTTTGCTTCAAGTTTACATCTTCTTGATTCAACTATTTTCCATGCTCTGTAGTGCTTATCAAACTATTGTCAGATATAGGCCTTTTAAATCTAGGTAAATATTTAACTACACACCTATTTAACACTAATTCATGTTGCAGATCACCATGCCTATTAATGAGATGCAAATTTGCTTCAGATATGACTCTATACTTAGCTAAATGTAAGCTATCAATATAAAGTACAGAATTAATTAAAAGTCAGTTTTCAGCTTGTTTGGACTTTATTGTTAAGCTTTTAAATGAATGCATATGCATTGTCAGAATCTGCTTCTACAGTTGCATAAAAGACTTTAATTGTAAGTTGCTGATACAAATTTTTTAATAAGACAAAAGACAACAACATGCATCCTATCTATTCAGTAATAATTAAATTGTTTTTGCCTCACTTATTAATTAAATAATTCAAAACATTATTTCTGTTTTGTTAAATTAAAAATAGGTGCAAAATGTTCAGAGTGTTTTCCTACCTTGTCTATACTATACCTATATGAGTAACACTCTAGACTCTAATTTTAAGAATATATATCAATTTTTAACGTATGCTGGTATTACCTAAATAGACAAAAATTACCACAAGGTACCTAATTAAATGACCAGTAATTTTGCATCACTAGTTATTCTATTGGGAATGCATGAAAATGGTTTCAAATTGAGTTAGGTTTAGGACCATGTCCTAGGTGTAGGTTTACAACTTCATTACCTTCTAAGTTTTTTACACTTTCTCAATGATTGTACTTGTACATTGTTGTACATGTTTCCCAAATATACCTTCAAATTAAAATATCAAATGTAAATTCAATTTTATTGTGTAGGGTAAGTTCGTCAAACCAAACAAAAATCGTAGTGTCAGTCAAACATTACAATGTTAAAAACACCAAAAATTAAATTTAAAACATTCCCCAGTGCTATAAAGGCAGCCATCTAATAAGAAATCTTGTTCGATTCTTAAACCTGATAAACATCAAGCTCTGCCAATCTGGAGGCAGCTTATCGAAGAATTTTACTCCAATATGTTTGTGCCTACTTTTGACACCTTCCCAGCCTGCCATGGACAGGAACATAAGCCCTATTCCCCGACCAGCATTAAACACGTTTAATATGACTAAGCTGCAGATACACACTTCCTTTAAACCTACATGAGAAAAAGTACTTACAGTGATATAGCCCAAAAAGTTGGAGGGGTTCTAAAAACCCTACCACCTTCTACTTACCAAAAAAATAATTTGTTGCAAAAATTGGCTTTAATTTCTGGACTTGGATTATTAAATTTCTTGGTCGTATCCATTACACGGCAGTTCTTAGCACATTATCTGGTAATCTAGGCTTAATTAAACACAAGACTTTTAATTACAGGAAAAACAATTTCACTTGATTATTCCGAATAAATTCGAATGCACACCGTGAAAACGTGATAACTTGGAATAGAACTTTTAAGTTATTATTATTAGGCCAAATATCGTACAAAGTACCAGCTAAAAATAGAAGAAGAAACGCTTCACGATAAATGGAAATTCACGTAGGAAATGTTGGGTTAGAAATCGCTGTCAAGCGAAATCCCCACCACACACACACTGCCCACGCCACTTTCTTTTCTCCAGACAGGGAAAAAAAAGAATGAAAGAATCGATATCTGTCAAAGTCAAGACTGTCTGAAGGTCAATAGACTTTACAATGTTCAATCTAGGTGTGTCCCTCTCTTTCACGTGGGACCGTCATTGGTTTACCCTTTTTATCGCAACATTTACCGATTGATTAGCTAATTAACGAAAGATGATGTCTGTTAGCGTTTGTCGTCACCATATACGTCGTCACATAATCTTAATCTATAGTATTGTTTGGATTTAGTTATATTATATCAATCGCCAGTGCTTCACCGCTCAAGTCAACTACAAACCGATTTATTTAACCGATTGGCTAGCGGCTGGACTGTATTTAAGCCATAGATTCATAGATAAGCCTCCTTTCCTAGTAGGTTTGACTAATATGACGTCATCATTGCGAGCATAAAAGGATCAGGAATGGGAAAATGTATCGATATATTGAATTAAATGATATACTAAAAGAAATTTATCGATATAAATTCGTATATATCGGTCGGATCATATTTTAATCATTTTAAATTATACATGTTACTAGTTACAATTTACTTGTTCAGCTAAATTTGTAAGCTTTCCTTAAACTCAGCTGTCTACTGTCTATATCCCATATCTGAATATTAACTCCAAGCTCTGCGTTTAGTATCGAGGAGCCATTACGTTTAAGCAAATATACATACAAATCTTTGATTTAAGAGTTATTCTGTTTATGTGATTGCTGATTGCCTATAGTGAGTTGTTTTTTTTCGGTCGAAGCATTCCTAATACTATCACTATGGCTGTCGCTCTCGTTCTCTGCTCGGTAAAGACTAGTCCAAAGAGAGACAGAAAGATAAAAACCGTTCTTGGAGTACTCCGAGCGACAAATCAAACGGATTCAAACGCGATCTGAATGAGCCTAATCAGTCGAGATTTTGTTGCCTCATATTTGCCATGTGGACATCTCTCTCTCTCTCTTTCTTTCCTTCTCATGACAGGCATATAATTTATTGGTCTTCGAAAAATCTAATGTGTTTGCAGCCCACACCTTGGACCACACCCGTATTTCCGAATCATTGGAACTTGAAATAGCTCTCATAGGAGAAGGGAGGGTGCAATAGGGATGCGAACTTATCGATTTGCATTCGATGAAAACAATCGGGCATTTGAAAAATACATCTTCGTTATATCCTTCATTCCCACGTGGGAGCTGTTCCATTGATCCATTGACTCAAGAACTACATTCGCGTCTATACATAGGAATATTACTTTGGCTCCCTGGCTTCCGCATGCGCAGAATACGAGTGACGAATCAATCAACGCCACCTACACTACAAATACCTCAATTACCAATGTCTTTACGATGCAGCGCGTTCTTTCTTAGCGGCCTAGTGGTGTAGTGGTTAGAGCATATGCTTGTCATGTGGGCGGCGTGGGTGCGATTCCCGTCGGTGGCAATGCGTTTTTGTTCTACCTTTCTTTAAGATTAAGTTTGCTTTTTTTTATTTGATTTAGCTTGGGTTAGTTGCAGTTAGTTGGGTTAGTAAGATTATGTTTGCTTTTTTTTTTTATTTAAGTTAGTTTCAGTTAGTTGGGTTAGTAAGATTATGTTTGCTTTTTTTTTAATTTGGGTTAGTTTCAGTTAGTTTTGTTTGGTTGCGCCCAGGAGCGAGCGAAGCGAGCGGAGGGCCATGCGTGAAGTCCTAGACACTTATAAACGAACGCACCCATACTCTGCGCATGCGGAAGCCAGGGAGCCAAAGTAATGTTCCTGTGTGTAGACACGAGTAAGAACTACCCCCAGAAGTAAAGCTTCATCCGCACAAAACAGAAACTGAGAATAGTCTACAGGCATGCGCAGTGTATTAAGTATACGACCATTGACAAGGGAAGGGAGTGGACCGGTAAAACCGGCAACTATTCTGTTACTGGTTGGCTCCACGATTTGACAAGCGTCAAGCGTCGTCAAAGGCTTCACGCATTCTCGAGCAGTGGCGTTTCATGAATATTTTATTTAAATCCCAGCAAGCATATGCCTTATTAGGTGCATTCTCGTCACTAAACTATGTATGTTATTTTATACTCCATAATACTTCTATTACTGGCTTAAATTACAAAATGCAATGATTGAAATATAACAAATATATTTCCTTAAAAGATCAAAACAATGTACGCCACTGCGCGACAGGCCATTTTCTAGGGTAATTATGTGATTCTTATTAGCAATCATGACTGGAAATGTTAACAAAGCTAATATAAAATTACAAAGAAAGGCAGCCTGAAGTATACTCGTAATCATATTTTGAAATAATCCATATCTCAGCTCACACAAAGAAAATGAATAATAAATATTAGCGTCAGCAAGAACTAGGGGTAGAATATATTTACCGGTGAAAAGTAATTCCAGGCTCCTTTCGGTCATTGCGACTTTTACAACCATAAGAACAACAAAGCACTATATTGTTACGGACAAATTGAAGTATTTTAAGAGTTTTCAGAAGAAAAATCACCAAAATACACGGAGATGCCGCTTTGAATGTCTGGCTCCTACTAATGGCGTCCGTTCGATTTTTGATCACACGTATTGCGCGCAGCTGTAAAACGAGATTATCTGTCCACTCCCTCCCTTGTCAAAGTATACGACACATAACTTACTCTCACCATATTTTAGCAAATAATATTTTTATTTTATGCAAATTGGTAAAACGTAGGGGAGAGTCGGATATTGACGCGCCCTTAAGAACAACATGCTCTAAAAATCATTAGATGTAATGTATACCAACTTTATGGATGCCAGCCAATAGAAGACTTGCCTAGTAAATAAGTCCAAATGGCAAATTTCGAGTTAACCTAGGGTAGTAGAGGGGGTAGGAAAAAAACAAAAGTCAATGAAAGCGCGGTGTTATCAGACTAGTCTGATAATACCGTGCCCCCTGTTTGATAATACCGTGTTCCAAAAATAAGGCTTTATTTCCAGCATTATTTGATATTTAGTACAAAGAAGTCAACAAAAATGGCAAATATAGTTTTCGGCAGGAGGAGGCTCAGCCATCTGAAAAAAAAATAGCATCAAATAAACACTAGTCTGATAATACCGCGCTGCTGATAATACCGTGCCCTCAGTGCGCAATTATCAGACGACGCCATTTTCATTTCATGCTAACATTATTCGAAAAATGACAATTTAAGACAAACGGCCGCTATCACACAGCATTGCTAATAAGGGTAGCAATCTATTGCAACACAATATCTTATATTTAAATAATAAGTTTTGTACATACCTCGATCCAAAAATATATAAAACTTATAAGGATTTTCACAAAATACGATAAACGCTTGCCGAGCCCGAATAGGTGGTTACAATGGAAATATTTGTACTGCGGGATGAAGGAACACGTTCAAGGTAATGAGTAATTATGCAGTGTTGCCGAGTATTATTTTCTACTGAGAGATAATGGTAGGCGCGGTATTATCAACCGCGCGCCAATATCCGACTCTCCCCTACTATACATTAGTCCCGGTTCGTGCAATGGACGATTTTTCTCAGGGAAAGATAGGCCAGTTCGTCGCGGATGACGTGGCAGAGAAGAAAATATTTATCCCATGTTTGATGACATTTTGTATCGTTTGCCTCACCGTTTCACACATTTTATAGTTTTCGTAACATATTCACCAGTTCACTCTCCAGGTATAATGCGCCTAAAGAAGTTTCGCTTCAACAAAATAAATTTCCTATTGAATGATCAAGGTGTGTATATTTTGTGTATAATTTGTAAAATTTATATAAATATGTCGATATATTCTTCTAAATATATCGATATATCGTCGCCATCCCTATATCTGCGTCGCTGTCGAAACTTTTTCTATGGGTTGTCGCTCTAAAAGTCATTCATTATTCCTTAACAATTAAATCTATTTCACTATACCATGTTCAACTATCAGAAACATATACCGTTGTTGGAATAATTATTCAAACGACGCATATACCTACCTATATTTTCTACGTATTATATATTTTATTGGATCTTCTTTATTTCTGGTTTCTATAAAAAAAAAGGAAGCACCAAATACTGCGCTCGGTACGTAGTCCATAGGTGGCGCCACTTTGGAAAGGATAGCCACTAAACTAAACACATCCTTGAGCGCAGCCAGGGTGTATTTAGTAATCGAATAGGGGACAAACTTAAATTTTGGCTGATCAGTGACAGGGACAAACCAGGATACAATAAAGGAAGATAGATTGCAACAACAAATAAAAACCTACTGCATATGTTTATAAACACTTTATTTAACAAATTGTTTAATAATTAAATCAGCAAGTGCATTGCGTGCATTTTTCTCTTTGTACACTAGCATATTACTGGCGTAAAATCATTTTATTTTTTGATTTATAGCGAATAAAAAAATAAAATAAAATCCCTGAAAATGCTATCATTAAACACTCAATGATAAAAAATAAAAATTATTAAATTTGGTACCACGTTTTTATAGAAAATCGTAACCCATCGAACGATTCAACATTTAATCGAATTATTTTAAGAATACTTGATTGTAAAACGGTGCCCGGCACTTGGCCGGGGGATTCCCAAATGAATTATATTATGGCTCGAAACAAAAGATACCTTAGGAAAGTGTCAATCCTAAGATCTAAACAGAATTTAACCGAACATCCAGTCCGCTCTACAAGAGAAAACAGAATTAAAAATTAATATTTTCTACAAAAACTTATACCTAATAAATAATCTACAAATTCTCATTCTTTCTTAGAATGTTCAGGCTTTCCAATTGAAAAGTCCAGTCTTACATAGACGATCACAATGATGAAAATTAAGAATAAAGCTACCGACACCAAAATCGGTTCGTGAAGTAACATGTGCGTCTTCCATATGTAGCTAATTTCGATGTCCTGAATGTGTTGCTCCACCAGGTTTGATTTTGACGCTCTGATTACTATCCTGTAAAAATTCCTGAATTAAAATGTGTCCAATGAAATTTGCATCAGTAAATTGCTAAAAACTCCACACTTATCAATGAGAATATGTTGCTATCACTCACTCACACAATATCACTCATAAGGGACAGAACATGTAAATATAAATACAAAATGATAAAGGAAGAAAAAATGAAAACATTGAATAACTCTTCTAGGTCAGTAAATACCCTGCAAACTGGAATAAGATTAATTACCTTCCAATATTATCCAAATATTTATACGTGACCCCATCAGGTAATCTCCTCACTTCATAGGGAGCCTTAACTTTGACATCTGAGACTCCCACTGGCAAAACGATGCGAGTTTCCAATTCGTCGACAACCATATCATCAAAGAGATGATCTAGTAACCGAATCTTCAAGACGAATTCGCCAGAGGCCTTTTTGAACAGATAAGGATAGCTTGGCACACTGTAGCCTTAAAAATAACATATGCTTATTTAACCCAAATTATATTTATTTATATGCTAACGGCATAAAGAGGAACATTTTACCTAAAATATAAGAGCTTTGCCATCCGCCAAACAATGGGAATCTGGGTTTCAACTCCAATTCAATATATTCCTTGTGGGGTTTTATAGCCGATGTAGAGATATTTCCATTCATGTCCCTAAAAACATATGGTTAAAAAGTTTGTTTAAAACTCAAAGCTTTAAACATTAATCACCTATAGTAAATGCTGTGTGCCAAAGCAGGCAAAACAGTTCGGTAACTCCTAATGCTATGGTGATTTGCAGTGGTCTCCCTTTGATAGTCATATCTGGAAAACGGCCCCTTCAATTTAGCTCCAGTGTGCTTGATTTCTATACTTTCCTCAATAGCAATGTTGCCCCAGTGTGAAACTTCAATAGTACGTTCCAATCTAGCATAGCAAAATGAATATTATGTTTTTCTCAATGTAAATCTAAGAAATCACTACATATAGATTACATAAGTAATAAAAAGTATCATACTTTGTTACTGTCAAGAAAGGAGCATTATTTTCATAGTGGACGGTGAGTGGATCAATTGAAAAGGCAGCAATATTTTCATATGGACCATAAGAGATAGCAGAGTCTGCCTGACTGACAGGCTTCAATTTGGTATAACTCTCCACCGATCTTGAATTAACCTATAAAAATTCTGTTTTAAAACCACTGTCCACTTGTTGACTCTTGAAATAATTTAAACACTTACCAAAACTTCAGTCTTTTGGGTACGAGTAGCATAAGGTGAATAAAAGTAGTGGTTCCCGAAATATCTCACAAGCTGTTTTTCCTTTTGAGTGATGCTACTAGGATAAGGAATGAGGGCTTTGGTAAGAGAGATTTCAAAGATAATTGTAGTTGTTTTGCCTGGTTCTATGTTCTGCCTTAGCTGAACATTGTAGAAAGTTTCACTTGTACCTGGAAATACACAGAGTCAGATCCTCAAAAATATTATTATATTGTATTATGCTTGTTGATTGATCACTTAAACTTTGTGTATCCCTTAAAGTTATTAAATACCTACACGTTATTCTGAAGTACCTAATCTAACATTAATATTACGATCAGTTTCCTACCTCGTCCAACTACAGCTACAGGAGAAATTTTAAGAGGATTCTTTTGGGAATCTTGTACCCCAACATAACTGGCGCTTCCTTGCAAGTCCCTTTCAAACCCAAGCAAATAAGAGCTGGCCGCTTGTTTGCCGGTGTTCTCTATCGTTATCGTGCCAGATATTTTAACGAGTTGCGAATTTAAATCGACGGTCCTCTCTACATTTTTATTAATTAAACTGGGGTTTATATTTTCCGCCGCATTCGCGAGGGCCAAAATCGTAAAAACTGCCGCTATTTTCCACATTTTAACAAAGTTCTTCACCTTTACATCTACCCTCTTGAGAACCGTCAAAAACAAGAAAGTTGACGTGTCAAAAATGCCGCATGGAAGTGTCAGATTGGTCAATTATTGGAAACGTCATTATTTCTTGTAATGTCTAGAGATCTAACAATCGGAACTATAACGAAATATTATTAAGATGGATTTTGTTTAAATTTTTCAGGAGTACGTCAGTGAGTGAGTATAATAATAATAATTCTGAATTTCAATGTATAATATTATTGAGGTTTATTAGAAACTGGAGCACAAATTCAACAACATTTGTTCAAAAAATTATGATATATTCGGTTTAGTTAGCTTGGACTAATTTTGGTAGAAGAATGCAAATATAAATAGAAGAACAGCAAATAAATAGTAAATGTTGCCGTTATGACGACCAATGCCAGGAAAATATGCGAAAAGAATGAATAGTTTCGGCGGTAGGATTCTTGTGAAACATCGTTGAATAATAATTGGTACATTGCTTTTAGATAATAATTAATGAGATATTTTTCTCTACATATGTTTCGGCTTGATGAGGCCTTTATCAAGAGTAGTTGTATACTAAAATCTAAATTGTTATTTACCCCACTAAACCGCCTGACGGTATTTTGTTTTTATTGCACTGCCAATTATACAGGTGTTTAAAGAGCAGGTCAGTTGGCCGTTCGTATTTAAAATGTCTGTTTTTTTGTGACTTTTGAATTTCTAGGTACTTCAAAAGCAAAAAGCAAAAGCCTGAACCCTGAACCTTTTGGAGTACCTGGAAATCCAAAAGTCACAAGAAAACAGACGTTTTAAATACGAACGACGAACTGACCTGCTCTTTAAACACCTGCATAATTGACAGTGCAATAAAAACAAAATACCGTCAGGCGGTTTAGTAGGGTAAATAACAATTTAGATTTTAGTATACAACTACTCTTGATAAAGGCCTCATCAAGCCGAAACATATATATATAGAAAAATAGATCATTAAATTAAGTTGAAACATCTAAAAGCAGTGTACTAATTATCCTTAGTATTATTATATGCGAAAAGGCTAATCTAGTCATAAACAAATTGAGCAAACTCAGGCCTCGATGGCCTCGTAATTGAAGAATGAACTTACATAGAGTGCATATAGAAAAAGCCGATCAAAAAACCCTTACACAATGTCAGGCAAGATGGGACCAGGATCAGGGCTTAGAAACATCAAATAATGTCACTCAAGCCATTGGTTCTGTGAAGAAGATGAAGAGAACCTAGAATATATATTTTGTTATGCCTATAAAATTATTTAACCACCTGCCTTCTGACTTAATAACGGTCAGGTCTATTTCTTTGTTTAAAAAAATATTAAAATTGATGCTGCTGAATTACAGCTTCTATTTCACTGATTAATATTTCGCGTCAGTGTTGCATGAAACACTGCCACCTTAATTAGTGTGTAGTTCGAGTTAGTGAGGTGTGTATGATCTATGTGTGTGTGGCGAATATTCATAAATTTTATATTTTTTTGTCTTGTTCCTTTTATAGGCAATTTTATCTTTAAACTGTATAACCTATCTCAGGGCCATCTTGACATTTTAACGGTAGTGAATGAATGTATGAATGACTTGTTTGTATTATATGGATATTTTGATATTTTGTCAAGTTATACTTGTGAATTGATTTTGACGAACCAAGTGTGAATACATAAATAGATAAATAAATAAATAAGCTGAAGTTGAGATTGAACAAGTCATTACCCCAGATAAACTCACACCAGATGCAAAAGATCGGCAAATTTCTCGTCGGCCAACTTTAACCTTGACGTGGCGGTTATACGCGGCCTGCACCAAATAATCTGGGTATGATTATAGAATTCTTCTTCAAAATTAAAATAGTTGGTCTGCACCAAATAAATGAAAACGTGTTTTGTTGTGGACTGGTTCAGAAAAAAAAATTGCAATATCCATTCACTTTCTTTTTTCCCAACTAGCGTTCATGAAAATTTTGTGATATTATGGCTGCTCTGACTTTTTTACAGAAATTTCCTTAATACGGTTTAATGTATGCCGATTTAAGGTTATTTTAACATTGAAAATGTTTCTGTTATCCTAATATAGGGCCTCAAATTGTGAAAAAGTACATGCTATATTTGCCACATGACGTCATACGCGTGAGAGATCGTGTTATTTTGTTTATCTAAACTTAAATTTGATCATAAGGTATCGGAATCGGTTCAAATGACTAAAATAAATTGGAACTAACTGAAACTAACCGAAAGTTGATTGAATGACTAACCAAAAGCACCAAAAACAGGCTAAAACGTATATTTTAAGGACTAACCAAAACTAACCCAAAACATTAAATTTGATTAAAACACATCGGAACCGATTCAAACGTCTAATATACATTCGAACTAGCTAAAAGTAACCGAAAGTTGATTGATAACTAACCAAAACTAATCAAAAACAAATAAAAGCAACAAAATGAGCTAAACTGTATCAGAACAGATTCAAAATATTAAAGTAAGTTAAAACTAACCCAATTAACCGAATATTGGTGACTAACCAAAAACATTAAAATTGGTTATAATGTATCGGAACTGGTTCAAATGACTAAAATAATTTAAAACTAATTGAAATCAGCCGACAATTGATTGAACGACTAACCAAAACTAACGAAAAGTATCCAAAAGCATCAAAAAGGGCTAAAACGTATCGGCACATATTAAAAATATTAAAATAAGTTGAATTTAACCGAAGTCTGGAGACATTAAAAACATTTAAACTGGTTATAAGGTATCGCAACCGGTTCAAATAACGAAAATAAATTGGAACTAACTGAAACTAACCGAAAATTGATTGAACGACTAACCAATAGTATCCAAAAGCACCAAAACGGGCTAAAACGTATCGAAACAGGTTACAAACATTAAAATAAGTTAAAACTAACCAAAACGAGCCAAATTTTAAGGACAAACCAAAACTAACCAAATCATTAAATTTGGTTAAAACATATCGGAACCGCTTGAAACCACTAATATAAATTGGAACTAGCTAGAAGTATCCGAAAGTTTATTCAATAACTAACCAAAACTAACCAAAACTAAATGTGTAACAGATTCAAAATATTAAAGTAAGAACCTATCCCAAATTAATTCGGTATGGGCGACTAACCTAAACTAACCAAAAGCATTACAAATGGTTATAACGTATCGGAAATGACTAAAATAATTTAAAACTAACGGAAATCAAGAGTTCCTATTTAGGAGCCCCTAAGAGACCTAGCGACTTAAAATTTTAGGTGGGGGTTCGGACCGATGCTCTCCACCTCCCTACCGAATACGAACTTGCTAGCTCGAAATTTAGGTCAAAAAGCCGGTAAGAGCCGAATTTCCGGTAGGCTCCAAAAACGAAAAAAAAAACGTCTCCTAAGTATAAAATGACCTACGAAATAGAGAGGTCAAAAATCACGATTTTCCACTTTTGAAACCGATGGGGCGAGCGTTCTCCTAATAGGAACCGCGGATCAAAAATCGCGGGAACACTTTTTTTTCAGGCTTATCCGTGCGGGGGACATTTTCAGGGTCTCGTTTCGAAAAAAAAAATTTCGACCTTATCCGGCTCCTACCGCGGAACCTATCGGACGTAGGTTCCCACTGAGGTCAGATGCGAACTCAAAAGCCCCCTAACCCAATTTCATCCATCTATCTCTACGGGAACACCTCGCCCCTGAAAAACGGGCTTCTAGGTTCCAATTTTTTTTTACGTTTAGACGGTCCCCTTTTGACGTTTTCCACCTATTAAATCGATTTTTTTATCGCTGAGCCTCCCCCTAATGGCTACAATTTGTTTATGTCCATATTCGTTTTCCCCGACCCCAAAAACCTCCGAGTCCCCATTTTCGGCTAAATCTGAACTGTGTTCGGTCTAGTACCAGCTCACGTTCCCTATTGACGGGTAAGATAACGTATCGGTATAAACAATTTTAGTGTTTTTGGTTATTTTTGGTTAGTCACCAAAATTCGGTTAATTTGAATTAGTTTTAATATTTCAAATCTATTTCGATATGTTTTAGCCCGATTTGATGCTTTTACTTTCTTTTGGTTAGTTTTGGTTAGTCGTTCAATCAACTTTGGGTAAAATTCAGTTAGCTCCAATTTATTTTAGTCATTTTAACCGGTACCGAGACGTTATAAGCATTTTTAATGTTTTTGGTTAGTTTTGGTTAGTCAGCAAAATCGATTAATTTGGGTTAGTTTGAACTTACTTCAATATTTTTAATCTATTTCGATGCGTTTTAGTCCGTTTTGCTGCTTTTGGTAGCTTTTGGTTAGTCGTTCAATCAACTTTCGGTAGAGTTCAGTTAGTTTTAATATATTTTAGTCATTTAAACTGGTTCCGGTACGTTATAAGCAATTTTAATGTGTTTGGTTAGTCGCCAAAATTCGGTTAATTTAGGTTAGTTTTAACTTAACATTTTGTAATCTGTTCTGATAAGTTTTAGCCCGTTTTGGTGCTAAACCTTTCGATAGTTTTGGTTAGTCATTCAATCAACTTTCGATTACTTTCAGTTAGTTCCAAATTATTTTAGTCACTTGAACCAGTTCCGATACGTTATAATCAAATTTAATGTTTGTGGTTTGTTTTCGTTAGTCGCCATAATTCGGTTTGTTTTGGTTAATTTTAACTTCCTTTAATTTTTGTAACCTGTTCCGATAGGTTTTAGCCCGTTTTGCTGCTTTTGGTTAGTCGTTCAATAAACTTGTTTCAGTTAGTTCGAATTTATTTTAACCATTTGAACCGATTCCGATACGTTATAAATAAATTTAGGTTTAAATAAATATACTAACACGATCTCTCACGCGTATGACGTCATGAATGTGGCAAATGTAGCATGCACTTTTTCACGATTTGAGAGGCCCTATACTAGGAAAACAGAAATATTTTTAATGTTAAAATGCATTTTTAGATTGTCAGACATGCAGAATTGATTGGTTAAAACAAAAGTTCCGATATCATAATAATACAAAATTTTCCCATATGTGCCCAATATTCTGCCGGACACTGTATAACATTAGTTGGATTTAAAAAAGATTTAACTATAACATTGTATCTGCCAGTTTTCAGATTTAATTAAATTTCGTGCTCATTCGATTTTAGAATATACAATAATTTTAGAAATAAGTGTGCTGAAATGTGCATTAAACAACATTTATACATACCTGTCAGGATCGCGGGGTAATTTAAATAATGACTTTTCGCCACCGCTTCTAGTAGAACAATTCAAATAAAGGCACTTATAACCAGGCATTTTTAACAAAAATGAAATAAATATTAATTATTTTTCGTAACGCTCTCGGACTAAACCAAAATACTCACGTGGCTCGCGTTTAGAATTACACTAGAGTTTGCCCTGACTATTTCTTGGGATGGCTGGCCATCCCAAGGAGGCGGAGCTTTAAACGAATTCTTGTTTCATGCGTTAGGCGGGAGGTTTCGCATCTGGTGTGGGTTTATCTGGGTCATTACTATGATGGACTATGGACGAAGTTAGAGCTCTGATGCTAAGCACTGAAGATAATGGGAAAAATATCACCAAAATGATTGGAAGCATAATGAACGCTAAAGCAGTGGAGGTTAGGTTAGACAATTAATTCTAATTATTTTTTTGCCATTTATAATTCATTAATATAGTCAGCGGCGGATCTAGGGACGCGTGGACCTCAGGGCAAAATATATTTATGGGCCCCTACCCCTTGTATATTTTAAAAATAAGTTAAGGTATCGTGGGGCCCTTCTGAACCCTGGGCCCCAGGGCGGCGCACCGAACTGCCCAGTGATATGTCCGCCACTGAATATAGTATTTATGTGGCGAATGTATTTGGTAAAAAAATAAAAAATAATTTTCCTTCATTCCATATGCAATTATTTATACTATGAGGGGGCTATATCTAACAGTTGAAAGTTTAAATAATCGTGATTTTTCCAAGCCTAAAAACAATGACGTAATTGTATCATGAACGTGATTGATAACCCGTATTCAATCGTGGTCAGCGGGTACTTCGACACGCCTCCGAACAAATTTTAAAATTTCACGGGCGACATCTACGTGGAGGAAGATGTACCAGACCCAGACCAGGACATTTTCAGGGTTTTAAGGTTATGTTTTTGTTTGATTCCTTGACAAGGCAAGGTTTTATTTACTATATTTTAATTTTATTTATATATTATGTATTATTAACAAAAACTGTAAAGCATAATGTTCTACAAACCTTTCCAGTTTTGTTACTGTAATATCAATATAACTGCAATAGCTAGAAAACACAAATTTATAAAAATATACACTGCCTCAAATATAAAAGTCTTGATGGAATCTTTTGGTAAGTTTACACTTTAAAAATGTTTTAATTGAATATGATATAGGCATTTGAGTTTATTGGTATGATTAATTACTCAACTCAAAGAGTAAGGATTACTCCAGAGTCTAGAAAAAGTGATTGCAAAATATGAATTAAACCTAAACCTAAAAGTGTTAATTTTAATGTTTTATTAAAGGTTTTACAGGACAACAAGTAATTGATCTGATGCATAGCCACAACGGTTTTTTTAAGAAAGATACTGACCAACTGAAAGAGTCCTATTGGTTTTGTAAAAAAATAGGAATATCTAATGATGATCTCTTGAAATATCCAAACCTGCTTACTTCCTACCCGTTAGAGAAAATCAATCATTATAATTCTCTACAGGACATCGGATGTAAGCATATTGATGCACATTTGTTAAGTAGGTAATACATTGATAACTGATAATCTTGAACAAAATTGTGTTATATGCTAGGTTAGGTTCTGAGGATAATTATCTATAACTCAGTCTTAAGCTCAATTCATTTTGGCATTTATTTAATGTGGATTATGTATTATTGGAACATTGTTAATGACATTACTTCAAAAAGTACTTTTAATCTAGCTTTTTATGCAGTTGATTCTAAAATAAATGTAGTACTTACTTGTATAATCTTCTTGGCCCTTGTGTCAGTTTATTATTTAAATTTTTCCACACTTTGTCATTTATTATATTTCTGTGACTTACCACTACACCTACTCTGTTTTAATATGTTTATATTCTTAGTTTCATTTAATTTTTTTGCAACATTTGCCTTTCATTCTGTTTAATTGCTAATTTGAGGTCTATACCTCAATTAAAAAAAGAACATATTTTTCGAGTGTTAAATCGTTTTTCTAGGGCAACATCATATTTTCGACACAAAATTATATTCTTTAAGGAGCATGGCTATTTAGAAGTAGACCATAATGTAGCTGATCGATTATTAAGTTATCTGGATCCTCCCATTGAAAAGCCCTTAATACTGAGAAAAGACCTAGCTACGTTAGATCAGATTTCTTATACTGAAGTACATAGAGCCATTTTAGTGGATTGGTTAAGTGAGTATATGTCCCATATAGACTCATATATTTATTCATCAACAGTGTGCACCATTTACATATACTTTAACTAAAATAACAGTACTAGAGTCCTGCCACGAAATATTAAAAAATACGTTATTATGCATGCCATCAAGTGTATGTTTTTAAGAGCAGAAATCTGAAGATATATTAAAAAAACATTTTATAGACCCTTCTCTTTTTGCATGTGTGAGGCTCTTGTAAAGCCATCTTGTAATACTATTACCATATCTTGTAGAAAAAAGACTGAATGCTACAGACGATGATATTGCTAAGCTTCTTCGCATCCATACAATGATAAAAAACAAAAGCTTTAGGTCCATCAATGAAAACATAACACTGGCCGAATCTTTGGGACTATGCAACGAAAAAATTTTAAAATGTGGCTACTTGTTGCATAATTATGTGGAATATCCAAAGACAATGCTGAGGGATCATCCTTTTTTTGCTGGAATCGACCTAGCTAAGGCTTACAAGACAAACCCTAAGATGATGATGGTGAACCCTAGAGTAATAATGAAAATATATGATGTTTTAAAGGTAATTACGTGTACATGTACATACAAAGTAACATTTCAGTCGAAGCTTAGACAGATATTTCATTTCATTTTATTTATTTATTTATTCAGTTTAAGGATCGTGGGTAAATGATACGCACCATGTGCGAGAGGTAGAGCCAACGCTCACATCCACCTTTGTTTACAGGAATTCAATATATCAGACACATTAATTCGGAACAAGCCCGACGTGTTTACCATGAGCGATATCACGTTGCGCCACCGCCTCGAGGAAATCCAAAAGACGCCAGAATTCCGAGTGATGTTCGATGACCCTTATATGTTGAAATTGGTCGTGCATCATCACAAGATCATGAAAAGGCTGTTCTTTTTAAGGAAATTGAAGCTCCGATGCGCCTGTCTCAGTTATTTAGGTAAGTCACGTTTTATCTCCTGTTCTTGCTTGTTGTGTATACTTGTTTAAGCACTTAGTAGTTAGTACATTATAGTGATATCTTGAAATGTATGTTTACTGGAGCCTGGAGCTGTACTATTGAAAATGGCACCGATCTTATGGATATTAGACATTTGCAAGCACGTGACACGTATACAGATAAGTCTGAAGGTCACGTTTTGTTTGCAGGTAGCATAAGTGGTACAAGATTCGAAGATTACATACAAGAAGGCAAAGATGTTAACACGCCAAAAAGTGTCGTGAATATGTTTTGCAGGCTGCTGGATAAACAAAAGGAAGATGTTAAAAGCAGGCTGAAGAAACATCCGTACTATTGCTATGTTCCCTTCGTGGATATAGATAGTTCGTTCCAGTATCTAGTCACAATCGGATATACTAAAGAGAATATTTTTAGGTGTTTACTTATATTGCTCTATTCTAGGTAAGTATTCTACTTTATATGCCTTTAGGTGCGACCATAGTGAGGTGGTAATCTAAGAGGAGCGACGCGAGGTGGATCTCCTACTAAGCAAATCAACAGTCTTATGGAGCCTGTTGCCAATGGGTTGGTAGTAAACTACCCGCCTCTTGGGATTTACATGGCTAACAGGACATCTTTTAAAAATATGTGCAACGGATTTAATATTGAAATATTGGTCTTCTTTAGGGCCTATAATTTGAAATTGTTATAAATAAGGTCTTTAAGGGTAAACCGTTACTTAATATTATAGTGATTAGTTCACAATAAAATAACAAAATGCGCGGTCCAAATTTATCTCGCTTGTTTTAATGCCTGAAAGCTCTGAAAGGCTAAATTTCCCATGGGCAGAAAATTAACTGGATTTTCTTGATTCAATTGATACAACTATCCAGCAATGCCAGAATTTTAACCATCGTAAAAATGAGTTGAAGAAAAGGCAGAGAGATGGTGACCAAAACCTTACAATTAAACATGTCAATGGTGCTACCAGAATCTTGTCAAAAAACTAACCGAGTCCCTTTCAGACATGTTAGTTTATTTTGAGAATGTTTTTTTCAGTGCTTCTTATTCCCATTATAGTATAATTATATTTAATGAGAGCTGGTTGACATCTGCCTATATGATTATAAATTTTACAGGAAACATAGATCAACCGAAACCAGCTAATACTCCAGAGGTAGAGGTATACTCATTGCGGTACAGAAAAGTATAAAAAATAAACTCTTTGTTTTTAATCGGCTCTGGGGAAAAACATTATATCTTGGGATCAGGGTACTTTCCACCATGTGCTTCTTTTCAATGCTACGCAACTTTTAGTGAACTCTGTGAAGAACTTCCGCACTGTAGGATTTATTTATTGGGAGTTTTCAACTTGCCTCATAGCATTTGGCCCACTGAAGAATTTGGCTCTGTTGCCTCAGTAAGAGCTCCTGCTCCACCCAATGACGTTGAAACCTCAGAAGAGCTGACAAATGTGTGTTCTCTCCACAGCTTATTTCATGTCAACCATATATTAAATGAGGCGAATTCTCTGCTGTACCTGGTACTCGTGAGAGATAATGACCTTGAGATCTATTTGGCTGAGGAGGAGATTGTGCTGCCAGTTGACAAGTATCACCCTTCCACTCTTAAACTAACCCCAAGTGAGAGAATCAGAGAACTCGTGGGCAACGGGTTTTATAGAGGCTTTAAATTATAGTGCTGCCTGAATTTTTATGTGCCGTTTCACTTGGGATGATTTGTTCTTGAATAAGTTTCTCAATGATATGGTTAACATTTTTTATGAGGTATCGTTTTGTATCATTTAAAAGATATTCATGAAAGAAGGTTCCAATTTGGTTTTCCAATGAACTTAAATCAGCAGCCCTACTACGGGATAGCAGAAATAGTCTTCAAAACAGCGGTTAAAAACTGGATAGATTAACAATCTCTTATAAACTGGTGGTTTCAAACACCGGGATAATTACAGGCCTAACTGTTCATAAAACACGGCTCTTGAAAATTCACGGCAGATCTACTTAAGAGGAGTCGCAAGACGATAAAAATATTAGTGGGTCAACTGACAGGGCACTGTAGAATGAACAGACACATGATAAAGATCGGTCTGGCAGATAATAGAAGAGAAATGCTAGTAGAGACCAAACCAGGACCTACAAGGTACATGGAGGAGCCGGTACTTCATTTGAGGAGTCTGATTAGAAAAACCAGATTGAATCAGGTCCTCTAAGCATGGTTCGAAGGTCTACAATAAACCTGCGTAGGTTGCAGTGGCAGGTACCAAAATCACTTGGACGTAGAATCCCGAAGGAAAGACAGACATGTGCAGTAATCGTGGAAAACGAAGGAAATGAATACAAAGATCTGGTAAATGAAATAAAGACAAGCGTAAGGGGAACGGAAGCATCCAGGATCATTAAGTCAGTTACGATGACGAGAGAAGGGAAAGTATTAATACTCACTGACAAGGATAGTAGTGCCCTTAGTGATTTGCAAAAATCAATTTCAAACTCCTCGAGTCAGATGAAAATAATAGTAAGAGGAGATAATAGCGGCCGAAAAAACAGCGTGGCAATACACATACGAGGAATGGATATTACAGCGACGAAGGAGGAAATCCGGGAACAGATAGAGAGCTCCATTGGAAAACTGGAAGCCCAGGAGTATAAACTCAGTGAGCTCCGCCCCAACGCTAGAAATACCCAAGCAGTTACGTTGACATTACAGAGGGAAAAAGCAAATATGCTGCTGGCCCACAGAGAGATCCGCATTGGAATGGCTAGGTGCGGTTTAGAAGAAAGGTTAAATGTGGAGAGATGTCGAAAATGCTGGTCGTATGATCACAACACACAGAACTGTAAAAAGCCAGATAGATCCGACATGTGTCACAACTGTGGCAAAGTGGGTCATAACGCGAAGGAATGTGAAGAGTTAGCCTCCTCTGCTACGAGGATGGGTACCGAACCGGCGGCACGTGGAAATGCAAAATGTTTCGTCGGGCACTCTCCTACGCGAGAAGAAAGCAGCTAAAATACACGGAAAGCAGAATTGCAGATCAAACCGGCTATGAAACAATTGTTGAAATGCAAGTAGAAAATACATCTGAGACCCCCCAAACCCAATCTATCAACGAATCTGAATGAACATCCTGCAAATAAACACTAACAGAAGCGTGCCAGTCCATGACATGGCCGCAGCAGTAGCTGTGAAGTACCACTGTGACCTAATTACGATCACCGAACCAAACAGAAAAAAATGTGCACATGGTAGGCATCTATATTATAATGAATCAAAAAATGCCCTTATAATGGTAATGAATAAAAAAGTGAAGGTAATAGCACATCATAAAGGTACATGTTTTGTGGCAGTCGAACTTAGAAAAGATCTAGTCTTTAGCATCTATATTAGTCCAAACTCCGGTTTTGAGCTCTTCTGCGAATACCTTGATGACTTAAGGGCTCTTATCCAAAACAAATCAATCACCGACAGAATAGTCCTTACTGGGGACTTTAATGCCAAAAATAAAGTATGGGGCGGACAAACAGACAGAAGGGGCAAACATTTGCTAGAATGGACAGGCGCACTAAGTCTAAGCATTCTAAATGATGGACAGGAACCGACCTTGGTTAGGTCAACAGGGTCATCCTACATTGATCTGACGCTATGCTGCGTCAAAATAATGTCCAACTCACCTAGTTGGAAAATACTAGACCGAACACAGGTTTATCTACACCGCCACAAGACCCGTTGGAAATGTCTAACATTATCAGGAAAGCATATAAATTAAGCACCCCCAGAGTAAGATGCGACGAAGAATATAATCTCCCTTACTGGTGGAACGAGGAAATACAGGACACGATCACAGAGGTGCGGCAGAAAAGGAGACTTTTCCAAAGTCAAACAAAACGAGGATGAGAGACGTAGGAGACAGGAAGAGTATAAAGGTGCGAAGAAGAAACTATGTGGACAAATAAAGAAAGCCAAAAAGAAAGCGTGGCAAAAACTATGCGATGAACTGGAAAACGATGTCTTTGGGCAAGGATACCAAATAGTAAGGACCAAAATGAAAAAACCAGCTCCAAAGATAGACTTGTCGACAGAACAAAAAATTAGTCTCTTTCAGGAATTAGTCATATACACTAAAGACACACCTGTGATAGTGGATACAGGACAACAAAACGTGATAAGAGATTGCGAGGTTTTCAAGGAGGAGGAAGTCCTGGAAGCCTGTAAAAACATCAAACCAGATAAGGCACCAGGCCCAGATGGCCTACCGCCAAACGTGATCAAATCGGTGATAAGCTGTGACATTCCGTATTTCACTAAATTCTTTAATACTTTCTTGACAAAAAACGAATTTCCAAAGGCATGGAAAAGAACAAAACTGATCCTAATCGATAAACCGAAAAAGACAGCAAACGAACCAACAAAGTACCGGCCAATATGCCTTATAGACGTAATCGCTAAAGTGTATGAACACCTTCTAAATAAAAGACTGGTACGTGAAATTGAGAACAGGGGAGGTTTTAATGCGCCCCAATACGGGTTTATGAAAAAGAAAACAACCATAGATGCAATAAAACAGGTAGTGAATAGAGCAAGGGAAAAGCCAGGAGGCTGGCATGGATTAATACTGGTGGATATAAAGAATGCCTTCAACACAGCAGCTTGGGAAGCGCTAAGACGGAAAAGAGTGAGCGAATACCTAACAAGGACAATAATGTCATACCTTAACGACCGACGAGTGATCGTGGAGGAGCAGATGGAGAGAGACGTATACGGAGGCGTTCCACAGGGATCTGTGCTCGGTCCCACGCTATGGAACGTTTTATATGATAGCATAATGGAGATAGAGCCCCCCCGAGGAATTCGGCTGATGTGCTATGCGGACGACCTAGCGGTGCTGATCGAGGCTGAAAGCGATTCCGAGATGATGGAACACGGAAACATGACACTTAGTAAAATAAAAGATTGGATGGAAGATAAGAGCTTAACAATTGCCACAGAAAAGACTAATGCCATTATTTTGAATTTTAAATGGAAGGTGCAACACATCTTGTTTAGACTCGATGGACAAGAGATAGTGCCAAATAAAACGGCAACCTACTTGGGTATGACACTGGATCGTGAACTGACGATGGCCCGCCATGTGGAGAATTCCTGCGATAAGGCGAAAAAAGTTATGAAAGCTCTTTGCGCTCTACTACCGAACTTAGGAGGGCCACAAGCCGCAAGAAGGAAAGTCCTGGCAATGGCCATGCAATCTGCAGTATTGTATGGAGCCCCGGTGTGGCTTTCGGCTATGAAAATAAAACGCTGTAGGGAACTGGTAATATCAACCCAAAGGATAGCGGCACTTAGGATCTGCAGTGCTTACCGCACGGTGTCGACGGATGCAGCTCTGGTTATTGCGGGACTGGTCCCACTGGAGCTACTCGCGGAAGAAAGGTTGCGACTATACAACACAAGAGGAGGAGAAGACCCGACCTGGAGTGAGCGTAAAAAAGCAGAACGGGGCCGCACAATTAGTAGCTGGCAAAGAAATTGGGACTCCTCGTCCTCCGGGAGATGGACACACAGGTTGATCGGTGACATAGCCCGTTGGCTGGAGAGAAAATGGGGACATACAGGATATCACCTGACTCAGTTCCTGACGAGCCATGGAAGCTTTGGCGCCTACTTACATAGGATTAAAAAGAGGGAAAGTCGATCATGCTGCTACTGCGACGCGGAAACTCACGACGCGGAACATACGTTCTTTGTCTGCCCAAGATGGGAAAGAAAGCGAATGAAGATAAACCAGGAAATCGGAGAAGCAATCACGCCAGAAAATATTATAAATATAATGATCGGAAGCAGGGAAAACTGGACACGCATGGAGGGTACATTAAGCACATAGTGACCACAAAGGAAAGTGATGAGAGGGCACAATGAGAAGGAAAAATGGATAATCCATCGGCGTACACAAACCGCGCCCAGACGGCCCTTCCTCCGATGAAATGCGGATTTTCTGCGGTGCCAGAGGGAGGCACACACACTTGCCGTAACCAGGGGGGAAGTTTTTAGTCGGTAGGCGGATCTCTCGAGAGACCGAATCCGACACTGGCCGGCTTCATGAACAACAAGCCGGTGCGTCTTTCTAGAAGATTTTTTACCATCGGGAAATAAAAAGAGTGGCAGGTACCAGCGCCAACTTCCTTCAACTCTATTCTAACTTAAATCGTTAATTATTGAAAAGAAGAAACTACATAAGCTGTATGTTAACTCAAATTTATATGGTCGATTATGTTAATTTCTGTAATGCAAGAGCTGTTTGTAAGACCCTAGAGAGGCAGGATTACTGAGACTAATGACTATTTTCAGCTTACTGATATATCTCTTACCACTAACTTAAACAATTTCTGGAAGTTTGTAAGCTCCAAAAAAGGTAGAATCCAAATTTCTAATGGACTTTCTTTTAAATGTGTCACTGGGTCCTCTGGGAAATAGATAGTTGGTCTGTTTGCTGAATACTTTTCAGAAATGTATATTGTAATCTACTAAAACGCATAAGCTACTAAACAAATATCACCCTGTCGCAAGTTTGAACTTGAACTTGGAGATTGCTATATAAACATTAAAGGCAAACTATAAACAACGCGAGCAATCAACGGGAGCGACTTTGAACCTTATGCATGCAATGATAATCACTTTGTTTTATATAAATACGCTACCGAACCCTCAGTTCGGCAGACAGGGTCTCACCTCCAGCTCCCAAGGTTAGACACTTGACGACTGCCTTCTGGGTTCTATCCGCTCCTAAAGTTCGCCATACGACTGCTTTAGGTTCTAGTCCTTTCCTGCCAAACCTGGTACCGGTTAGTCACTTAACGACTGCTAAGACCAGGGGTTGCACAACCTCCATAGTAAAGTCCTGACAAGAAGTTTGTCAGAGTGTTGAGAAAGACAAGTGTCTAAATAGTCAGTTAAAAAGTTTAGTGAAATCTCTTAGTGTTCTTAAATAAAACCCAACCCTTAAGAAAAACTATAAATTATAAGACAGTAAACAAATCCTATAAACAGTACATCAAATCGAGAAAACATGCGCACCGTAGTAATCGGGTATAATAGAATCTCATTTTTTCTGACCAGTAATTGTTGTTAAAGTTTTATCGTTAATACATTGTTATTGTTATAAACTAAACGTGCTTACTT
>JAEQML010055433.1:0-36004 GCA_016904865.1 Pissodes strobi
TTAATTGCAAACTTTAGCGTATAAAAAGTGACCTATTTGGATTAAAGGTTTGCGAATTTTTTTTTAATTAAATAATTAAATTTTTAAAATAAGCGTTTAGCATAATATCAAAAAACGCCGTCAACTTCCTCACAAGTTACTTTCAATTTTTTTGACAGAATATTATTATTGTTGTGTAAGTAACGAAGACGTATAAAGAAAATTTCGGCAGACGGTCACATTCTAAGAACAGACGGGCTTAAATTGGTTGCTATCAATATAATAAGGTACGCGTAATATAATTTTTTCATTAAAACATCCTCGGGTGTAGAGCCCCTTAAGAAAAAAAAATAAGTAAAAAACAAGCTATACCGAAATCTGAAAATAATAGGCCGTGACTCATCCCCAAATTTCTTTCTAAAAACCCACAAAAACCCGAATATGACGAGCGACAAGTTTAGGCGTGCATAGGGAATACGTTCGTAAACTAACAATGTTAAAAACAATTAATTTTTAAAATATGATAGTGTATATTTACGCAAATTTATTTGATATAAACCTATGTGTCACTTACTGCCTACATTTTTCAGTTTCGACTTTAGTGATATTATATTTATTTAATTTCAACCACTCAATAATAACAAAAATACTACCTATTTTTTAAATAAAACGTAAACATTTATATTTTTAGTTGAGTTTAGAATAAACCTTAGTATCAAGTTAATACCATCGCAGAAAAAAGTTGGTACAACAAAAAGAAACAAAAATAAAACTCACAAACAAAATTAATGTAGCAAGCAATAAGATTATAGATAAATAATATTATTATTAAGAAAATTAAAATGCAAAATGTCCAATGTGGCATCAAGCTCCCATCAATTTTTTAGGCTTGTCTATTGGATTTCTTCCTTGGGACACAATACCACCATGGTTCCTAAGAAATAAATCTAGCCTTATTGCTTCATTCACACTAAAACCATACATCCAGCACACAAATTTTTCAATGCCATCAATTTGCTCTTCCGATATATCCTGGGAATGGCCGAAAGAAGCAAAAATGTTGGCAATATTTACGTCTTTCTGGATAATGTTAAAAGGCTTTATTTTACCTTTTCGAGCAAATGATGGGGTATATATAGCGTGATAGACAGGTAACGCTTGAGAAATGATGTCTCCTAAATTTCTGTATATATCGTTAACAGAAACGTATCTCAAAATATTTTTTGACTGAAGTCTAGTTTTTATCCAAATTTGCACTTCATTTCTTAATTTGTGCATATTTCCCACCGCTATTATTAATATATCGATCTCGGATGCACGCATCACAACATTTGTATTTTCTGGTAGTTTGGCTATATGAAATATAATCCTGGTATCAGCTTTGTTATGACTACAATATAAAACCTTATTTAGAGGCTTTATATTGTAGTCATAACGAAGCTAATACTAGGATTATATTTCATATAGCTAAACTACCAGAAAATACAAATGTTGTGATACGTGCATCCGATACCGATATATTAATAATACCAGTGGGAAATATGCACAAATTAGCAAATGGGGTGCAAATTTGGATAGAAACCTTCAGTCAATAAATAGTTTGAAATACGATTCTGTTAACGATATATACAGAAATTTAGGAGACCTAATTTCTCAAGTTTTACCTGTCTATCACGCTTTAACAGGCAGTGATTATACGCCTTCATTTGCTCGAAAAGGTAAAATAAAGCCTTTTAACATTATCCAGAAAGACGTAAATATTGCCAAAATGTTTCCTTCTTTCGGCCATTTCCAGGATATATCGGAAAAGTAAATTGAAGGCATTGAAAAATTTGTATGCTGGATGTATGGTAGGCATAATGGTAGTAGTGTGAATGAAGCAAGGCTAGATTTGTTTCTTAGGAACCATGATGGTACTGTGTTCCAAGAAAGAAATCCAATAAACAAAGTTAAAAACTTTGATAGGAGCTTGATGCCACCTTGTCGAAAGATACTAATAAATAAAATAAAGAAGGTTAATCAAGTTTGAATCATCTGGAACTATGCAACAAAGCCTAATCCATTTTTTTTTTAATCCTGAAGAACATGGCTTGGTTTTAGTCGATGGAAGATACCAGTTGGAATGGTTTACTGGACCGCAAACCCCTCCTACAATTGATGAGATTTGCAAAATCCCACCTCCGGACATATTATATGAAGATGAAATCCCAGCCGCAGACATAGATGAAGATGAAATATTTTACACTGCAAGTAGTGATGAAGATGAATAATACATTAAAATTTGCATTTTAATTTTCTTAATATAATAGTTTTATTTTTGTTTCTTTTTGTTGTACAATTTTTTTCTGCGATGGTATTAACTTGATACTAAGGTTTATTCTAAACTCTACTAAAAAATATAAATGTTTAGGTTTTATTTAGAAAATAGTAGTATTTTTGTTATGATTGGGTGGTAGAAATTAAATAAATATAATATCACTGAAGTCGAAACTGAAAAATGTAGGCAGTAAGTGACATATAGTTTTTAAAAATTAATTGAGTTTAACATTGTTAATTTACGAACGTATTCCCTATGCACGCCTAAACTTGTAAATATGTTCTATATTGTTGTGGAGGATTCATTCTTACCCTGGAATTGATTGCCTTTGGTTCCACAAATGATTAAATTTTGAAAATTTTAATCATTTGTGGAGCCAAAGGCAATCAATTCCAGGGTACGCCTAAACTTGTCACTCGTCATATTGGTGTTTTTGTGGGTTTTTAGAAATAAATTTGGGGATGAGTCACGGCCTATTATTTTCAGATTTCGGTATAGCTTGTTTTTTACTTATTTTTTTTTCTTACGGAGCTCTACACCCGAGGACGTTTTAATGAAAAAATTATATTACACGTATCTTATTGTATTGATAGCAACCAATTTAAGCCCGTCTGGTCTTAGAATGTGACCGCCTGCCGAAATTTTCTTTATACGTCTCCGTTACTTACACAACAATAATAATATTCTGTCAAAAAAATTGAAGGTAACTTATGAGGAAGTTGACGGCGTTTTTTGATATTATGTTAAACGATTATTTTAAAAATTTAATTCTTTAATTAGAAAAAAAATCGCAAATCTTTAATCCAAATAGGTCACTTTTTATACGCTAAAGTTTGCAATTAAAGTCAAGACATTTTTCTTTAACTTTTCAACTTTAAACCCGTCTGCTATTTGAATGCGACCGTCTGCCAAAGTTTTCTCTTCTAACTTTGATTAGTAATATATTTAGTAATATTTTGACACAAAAATAACGGCGGTAACCCTTGAGGAAGTTCATGGCGTTTTTTTGACATAATTGACCTCGTCTGCTTCGAAATAGCGATCACTTCCAACGGCAGACGCCTTCGATTTCAATTTTGTTAAGATCTTAGGCCATTTTCATAAAACATTTATGCTGGTAATAATTGGGTAGATATGAGCTATTTTAATTTTTTTTGTTTAAATTTTAAACTAATAAAGCGACCACTCACACCCGGCAGACGGACAGTTTTAAAATTACAACCTAAAGGAGTACATACATGTCAATTCAAACCTTTGGTGACTTATGAGGTAGTTGTTTTTACTGCCAGCTCTCAAACTATTCTATTCAAAGTATTTTATTTTTATAGGTACTAAATTTTGTAAATGAATGTCAATGTCACAATACATATGAACACCCTGTGTAATTCCATTATCTATAAGTAAATAATTTTGCTTCAAGCCACAAAAATAATGCAGATTTTTGGGTGTCGACACGACATGGCAAAAAAAACCTTGAGAAGAATAATAATTGAAAATCCAGTTTGTGTTGGAGCATTTCCAGCACGTGATTTTTATAATAATTTAAAATAAATAATAAGTTTTCGGATATACAAAACTGCTGGTTCAAGCGGCCCTAATCTCTTCTATACCTAATTCCCCGTCGAATAACAAAGTCGAAGACTAATTTCGAGGAACGTCAATTTATTTTCAGCTTATACGGGGTGTTTCAATCGTATGTGAAACGATTCCTTACCGAAAAATAAGACGAATAGTTCCTGTTAATATGGGTCGGTAGATGTCAAAGATACAGGGTGTCAAGTTTTAACTTTGAAGTGAAAACTTCAAAATGTTTCCGAATAATTTTAATGTTTTTCGTGCAGATAGAAATTATACTGAACTGGGTAAAGCTAGGGGTGGTGGCGTTTTATTGGCTGTTGATAATAAATTTACTTGTACAGTTCTAAATCTGGACAAACCTAAGGACATTTTTCCACACATTGACTTGTTAGGTGTCAAAATTGTTGGTGAGCATTCAGCAATTTATGTCTTTGTTTTGTATATACCTCCTCCGATATCTTTTAATGATCTTGAAAGTTTGTTCGATTTTTTTGTGTCCTTGGAATACATTTTGGGGAAAAATATATGCATTTTGGGCGATTTTAATCTACCGAATTATGCGCTTATGTTGGATGACAATAATATTCACAATAATTGTCTCTTATTGTTAAATAATTTTATGGAATTTTTTAATTTTTCACAATGTAACTATATTAGAAATCATAATCACAGGTTATTGGACCTGGTTCTTGTTAACGATAAAAATTGTAGGGTGGAAAAGGCCATATATTTGCTTGTGCCGGAAGATAGTCACCACCCGGCTTTGACGTTGTTTTTAAAAATAGCGCACTCTAAAAATTCAAAGCGCGACTTGGCTACAAACTATAATAATATGTATAATTTTCGTAGAGCTGATTTTGATTATTTATATGATGTATTTTTACAGGACTGGTCATTATTAGAAAACTTATCGACCGTTGAGGATACGGCTGGGATATTTTATGATTTACTGTATTGTATGCTTGATTTAGCGGTACCACGTTATCGTTCAGTACCAAATAAAAAAAAGTATCCTCCTTGGTTTTCATCGAATATTATAAAAATATTAAAGAAAAAGTTACATGTCATAGAAAGTATAGGAAAACCGGAGATGTACAGGGTGTCCCAAATTCGAGCCTCATCATTGGGATCTCGGAAACTAGAAGAGATACGAGGTCGGTTAAATGGAGGCAAAGTTGCGCAATTTGATGCTGATCAAAATGCCACTTTACAAGTTTAAAAATTCCGAATACTTCCGAAGATTTTTGAAAAAAACCGAATATTCGCGATTTTATTTTTGTTTTTTTATGACTCTATTTGAATAGATATAACAAAATAAATTTCACATTTTCGTTGCTACTTTTTCTGTTCTTCAATATGGTGTTATCAGATGTTCAAGCCGACATTTCGTCTTTGAGCTGTCATTATTAACTTTGTTTTTTTAAATACGGCCCTGGATTTTTTATTACGGATTTTAAGAGCTACTAAGGTCCCAAAACCAATGATATATCGCACTTATTCGAAAAATTCCTATCAGTGATATTTTCCATAAGAACTCATGTGTCAGAGAGAGACAGAAAATAGATTTTTAATAGGATTAAAAATCAAAACCTTTTTTTACGCATTAACGATTTGCATAAAGAAAGCTTAAAAACTAACATAAGAAGTGGTTAATAAATAATATAATTATTAAAGTGTCAAGCCTCAAACCATAAGCTCTATATTAGGCTATATTTTTAGCAATTTACCCAAGTAAATAGTGTGTGGAATTAGGTTTGGAACAAATAATAAATTTCACATCCTCATTGTATCGCACTTTTTCGAAAAAGTCATTTTAATGATTTCCTGGTAAGATCTTACCAAAAATCTATTTTCCGTCTCTCTCTAATACATGAGTTCTTATGGAAAATGTCACTAATATGAATTTTTCGAATAAGTGCGATACATCATTGGTTTTGGGACCTTAGTAGCTCTTAAAATCCGTAATAAAAAATCCAGGGCCGTATTTAAAAAAACAAAGTTGATGATGGCAGCTCAAAGACGAAACTTCGGTTTGAAAATCTAATAACACCATCTTGTAGAATAGAAAAAGTAGCAATGAAAATGTGAAATTTATTTTGTTACATCTATTCAAATAGAGTCATAAAAAAACAAAAATAAAATCGCGAATATTCGGTTTTTTCCAAGTGTTCGGAATTTTTAAACTTGCAAGGTGGCATTTTGATCAGCATCAAATCGCGCAACTTTGCCTCTATTTAACCGACCTCGTATCTTTTCTAGTTCCCGAGATCCCAATGATGAGGCTCGAATTTGGGACACCCTGTACAGGCGTTAAACAGATTTAGGGCACTCAGGTCAAGCATAAAATCGGATATACATATATCTTACGCAAGTTACATTTTAAAAATGGAGTCTGATATTAAAAAGGACCCTAGGCGTTTCTGGAATTTTGCTAAGGGCAAACGAGCGATGACTGGTTTGCCAGACTCCATGAATTTTGAAGGTCAAGTTTTAAATAAGCCGGATGATATTTTAAACTCGTTTGCAGGTTTTTTTGAACCGTCTTGCTTTGTTCCGGAGAATAATAATTTGATTCTGAGGAATTTATCTTTTGCAGATAGTCAGGTTATAAGCATATCCTCTATAACAGAGCAGGATGTCTCAAGAGCTATACGTAAACTTAAGTCCAAGCCGACCACTGGACGAGACTTGATCCCGGCATTTTTGATACATGACTGTCGATTTGTATTAATAAAACCTCTTCAAATATTATTTAACATGTGTGTTAAGCAACAAACTTTACCTAGCCTCTGGAAGAAGTCTAAAGTGTGTCCAGTTTTTAAAAAAGGCGACAAATCGGATATTCAGAATTACAGGCCGGTCTCCATAATATGTAATTTTCTAAAAATTTTTGAGATTGTTCTTCATGATATAATTTTTCCTAAAATTAAAAATAAAATTGTACCACAACAACACGGATTTTTCAAGGACAGATCTACAACTACAAATCTTGTATTAACAACTCAATACATAGCTGAGTCAATTGACGAAGGTTGTCAAACTGACGTCATGTATTTGGACTTTTCCAAGGCCTTCGATAGGCTTGATCACACGATACTACTATCTAAACTTTATAGAATAGGATTTTCTGATTCACTTGTAGACTTTTTTAAATGTTTTCTCTGTAATCGCAGTCAGTATGTGGCAATCAATGGGTTTCAGTCTCCAGATTATGCAGCTACATCCTGGGTACCACAGGGCTCTGTCCTTGGTCCCCTCCTCTTTAACATTTTTATAAATGATATAGGCGAATTTCTGGGCATCAACTATTTGTTATATGCCGATGATGTTAAGTTATATGCTAAAATTGGGTCTATGGGAGATTGCTTAAGTATGCAAACAAATCTAGAGCGAATTGGTAACTGGTGTAGGAATAATAATCTTCAAATTAATATTAAAAAGTGCAATGTTGTATCCTACACTAAGAAAGTTCAACCAATTTATTTTGACTATCGTCTAAACAACCAATATATTGCACGGTCTGACACTTTTAAAGATCTGGGAGTTTTGTTTGATAGTAGGTTATCGTTTACGGCACATTACAACTCTATAATAACGGAATCGTCCAAAATGCTTGGTTTTATAGTGCGCTCTACCAAAGAGTTTAGCCAAATCGATGCCGCAAAAATGTTATATCATAGTTTTATTCGATCTAAGCTCGAGTACGCTGCCGTTGTCTGGTCGCCCGGTTATAACTCCGTTTATTGTATCATGGGTTATAACGTACACATTTCTGATATAGAGGGTGTTCAAAGAAAATTTTTGAAATATGTAAGTTTCAAACAAGATGGTGTTTATCCTCTTCAAGGTTGTGCCCATGATGAGCTTTTAAATAGATTTAATTTTACTGAATTAAGAAAGCGACGAGATAATTTTCAATTGCTATTTTTGTATAAGCTGACCAACAATAACATAGACTGCCCTTCGTTACTACATAAGCTTAATTTTAAGGTACCGCGTTTGAACTCTCGCGTAGGTGACACTTTTTACTTACGGACTCCACGTACCAACGTTCTAAAGTTTGCACCTCTGCATGCAATGTGTGATAGGTACAACAACTCAAATAATCTTGACTTGTTTTATGACAGTCTGCAGAGCTTTAAAGGTAAATTGTGACTTTCTTTTTGTTTTGCTTGTTTGGTTTATTTGGCTTCTTTAATTTTCATATGTTTGTTTTTTGTTAATGTAAAATATTTGTACTACTTATGTTATTTTCTTTTTGTTATTTTTTTTGCTTCACTGCCTTGTAAATGAGTTTTTTACCTGTATGGCAGTTTTTTGTAAATAAATAAATTAATTTAGCACCGTTGAGTGTGCTTTGGGACTCGATGGAACAACACTAAAAAGAGAGGAACATATAGATCTACAGGACGTAGCCTGCGAGAGAATGAGATAGAACACAGTTGTTACATGTTTGTTAAAAGTAAAAAATAAAAAATAGATCTCGTCCGATAAATGAAATTAAGCAACGTCGGGCGTGGTTAGTACTTAGATGGGTGACCGCTTGGGAATACCATGTGCTGTTGTGTCATTTTTGAGTTTAGTTTTATGAAGGTTTCACTTGTACCGCGTGTGAACTGCACACATGAATTTATTTGAAGTGAAAACTTCTGCGAGAGAATGAGATAGAATACAGTTCTACAGTTGTTACATGTTTGTTAAAAGTAAAAAGTAAAAGTAACTAGTTCTCGTCCCACTACTGAAGTGAAGCAATGTCAGGCGTGGTCAGTTTTATGTAGGTTTCACTTCTAACGCGTGTAAACCGCATTTTTTTCAGTTTTTTCAAAATATTTCCGAAACGGCCCTAGTAATTTTAATAAATTGTGCGTTGAGAGAGTATATTTTAGCAACAAAAAGGAGTTGGATACGTTTATTAGGACAGTGCGTGCCAACGGATATTCTAATATTTTTTTTTATCAAAAAATATGTACGCCATTGATTATTTACATTTTGATAATAGTCATGTAGATAGTCAAATGCCTAATAAAGTCTCTTTGTATATTTGTTCGACTTCGGCTTCGTTTAGGAGATAAATGCATTTTTATTAGAGGGCTTACACATTATATCAGATGATTTTAGTATAAATTAATTTAGTATAAATTAATTATTATTTATATTATTGACATATAGCTGAATACAATCACAGTAAATGTTTAAAAGAGTCACCATCAGCTCCACTACAAACATTCAATCTTCTGCGCAGATATCTTCTCACTCTAACACAAATACGTCGAACTCTGTTATTCGAAATCGTTGTAAAAGTTGTTCTCCTGTTCGCATTGACGTTTTTACACAAGCTCCTTTATATGTCCCCAGAGATAAAATTTCAGTGGATTCAGCTTAGGGAATCGAGGTGGCCAACCACGACCAATCCAACGATGACCATTTGTTTCCGATATACTCCCTAACATGTTCCAGTGCTCTATCGTCTTGAAACCACATTCTATTTTGCGTTAATATAGTCAACAGCTCGGTATCATTGCTTAAGAAATCTAAATATGACACATGATCTAGCATCATTGCTTAAGAAAACTAAATATGACACATGATCTAGCATCATTGCTTAAGAAATCTAAATATGACACATGATCTAGCACATTTGGCAGGATAACATGACCAATTATTTTATTTCCAGTTATACCTGTTCATTTATCCACTTCTTATGACCAAATATTTTCCACCCTGAAGACTGGTAGGGACAGCAAATAAACAAACAGGAATCCGTTTAACTCCCGTTTATTCTTTGATTCAAAATAATAAGCAAATAAGTCGTTTCTAAGGCTTCCTTATACACAACAGATAACGTGATTGATAATAATATGATAGAAGTAAGGAGTCATGAGGATTCGAAAACTAAACTGAGAATCCCTCATTCTCATTCTTCGTGTTTTTTTCTCTCCTTCTTAGAGGCTTCTGGCAGTGACCTCTGACAAACGTTTTTCTATTGGCTAAGTCCGTCAGTTCCGCAAACACCTCTTTTTCAACCGCGTCACCCTCACTCGCGATATTACCACCTATATAAACTTAAAATTAATTGAAAACGGGTATCAACGAATGGGGACTTTTTCCAGCCAAATATGCAAATTATGGAAAATTATAATTCGCTTTCTTGTAAATGTCGACCGTTTTCCAACTTATTTAGAAACCATTGACAATAGTATATTATTTTATATGGAGGAAAAGTAATACTTTTCATGGCGCGCCCGTGTTTAACAGCCGAACGGAGTGAGGCTGGTAATAGAGAGCAAGCCATGAAAAGTAACTTTTCCTCCAAATAAAATATGCTGTTTTTTCTTCAAATGTCGACAAATTAATGCAAAAAGTCTCTTTTTAATAGTAATAATAATTATTATTAAAGATAAGTGGGTTCGCAAGGCGGCTTAGACCGGTGCGGTGTCGGTGAATAGGCTCAGGTTGTTGCTATAGTAATGTAACATAAAGCTGTCAGTGGACACTGTCAACAATAATTATATTTTTAAAATTGCATCTTCGATTGCGTTTTAATTCCGTATTGATAAGCAGTTATTGAGTAAGTTCGATTAAATAATAACCAATTTGTTCCTAAATTAGTGATTTTTAGAAATGCAGTCACACATTGAGTGATAAATACAAATTTTAGTTTAATAACTCTTGAGTTGTTGACGCTTAATTTGGTGTTTGTTTGTATTGTATGCTATGATAACACTTTTACCTCCGCCGGCGGAAAAGTGAAAAGTAAAGCTCCGGCGGAGGAAAAACGAAACTTCACTGCCGCCTACTCAGTCGAGTAATGACGGATTTACTGACGTTTGAAGAAAAAATTGTTGTCTAGATCCATAATCTCTAGGTAAAAATTCTTACACTCATGCGAATTAATCCGTTTTTAACTGTTGCTTTTTCCAAATTCTGTTTACAGACGATGTAGAATTATTCCACATTTCATTAGAATCGTTTTTAGTACTTGAATAGTGGTTCTGGTCTATTGTATTGAAAACCACCTCCTCAACCTGAATAGTTCGTCGGTATCTTATGTAGCCAGAATTTTCTTTCAAAGATTTGAAGGTGCTGGTTTCGCTTAGATTTATCCAGATGTCGAAAATATTTTTATATTAAGTTGTTCATTGGGGAGAATTTTTATGATAAATTCGTACTGCTTCTTTTCCATTTTGTCGGACCTCACCATAAATTAATAACATACCGGTTAATTCACGAAGCTAAATATTTGCTGAAATTTTACAATTATCAGTAAAACCCAGACCAGGCCATAGCAAACTAGAATTTTTACGGATTAATTTGAAGCTTAATATTGTGAACTGTCTCCAAGCCGAATCGAAAAAATATCAATATAATTTTTATTAAGCATTTTACCAACAAAAATTAAAACAATCAGGGTCTTAAATTCTTTTTTATAAAAATTATTACAGTGCTCGCTCGTACAAACGTCCCTGTCCAGACCTTTTTATTGCTAAAATATGTGATATTTTAAGCACTTTTCCGGACCCACACTTCATTGAAATTACTAGAGCCGTTTCGGGAATATTTGGAAAAAACTAAAATATTTAAAACATTTACCATCTTGTATCTTTGAAACAAGGCATCTTAATTTGATTAGACAATCAGGATACGAGCGATGACACATATTCTTTGAAACCTCTGTAGAAGGTACCATACATTTTTGTAATGAATAACCGAATAACCTTTCAAATTTGTATTATCAAGACCGTCTGCTGATCTGCATAAGTACTGCATAGAAAAACCATAGGTAAGTGGGCACCAGGTACTCTTGTATCTTTCATCAATAATTTTACGATAATAAAATTGCCATGAAAAAATGTACCTACTTTTGAGACTCCAGGGAAAACTAAAACCTGAACCGTCTCGTTGCCAAAACCGCATTAAATTAACCAAAAAATTCCAGTCCTGTTAATTGGGCCGGATAGTTAAAAACGGATGTTTGGACCCTTAAAATTTGACACCTGCCTGCTTAAATGGCGCCATCACTCGTCAAACCGTTTATGGTATACCGGGTAAGGTCGAAAGATCTGCTGTTTAGAACTTCATAGAGGAAGAAAAATATAAAAGTAATAGTATATTATTTTATATGGAGGAAAAGTGATACTTTTCATGGCGCGCTCGTGTTTAACAGCCGAACGGAGTGAGGCTGGTAATAGAGAGCAAGCCATGAAAAGTAACTTTTCCTCCAAATAAAATATGCTGTTTTTTCTTCAAATGTCGACAAATTAATGCAAAAACATCCCTTTTTAATAGTAATAATATCTAATTCTTATTAAAGATAAATGGGTTCGCAAGGCGGCTTAGACCACGGTCGTAGGTGGCCTTGCCTAGAACGGTGTCGGTGAAATGTAAAGGTGCGTACAGACCTGACGAGACGCGCGCGCGACACGCACGCGTCGCGCCGACCGCGCGCCTGCTACGCGAACGCGACGCGCACGGTTTTCTCGCACGCCTGCTGTGAGCCATGTAGAGAGACGCGCGCGCCACGCGACTAAGTTCTATTGCACTTCTTCACTGATTCTGGCGCGATTGCTACGCTCCTACTACTACGCGTCCACACTGCGCCTCGCTCTTTCTTTGATCTGCCGTCGAAAAACCGACAGCAGACGGGTAGCGACGCGCCTCGGACAGGCGGCGCTAGCGCCCCGCGCGCGCCCCGTCCACACTTAGGAATTTTGGACTGTCGCGTGCGTGTCGCGCGCGCGTCGCGTCAGGTCTGTACGCACCTTAACATCAAGCTGTCAGTGGACACTGTCAACAATAATTATTTTTTAAGAATGCGTCTCCGATTGCGTTTTAATTCCGTATTGATAAGCAGTTGTCGAGTAAGTTCGATTAAATAATAATCAATTTGTTCCTAAATTAGTGATTTTTAGAAATGCAGTCACAAATTGAGTGATAAATACAAATTGTAGTTTAATAAATCTTGAGTTGTTGACGCTTATTTTGCTGTCTGTTTGTATTGTATCTATGTTGCTATGGTAACACTTTTACCTCCGCCGGCGGAAAAGTGAAAAGTAAAGCTCCGGCGGAGGAAAAACGAAACTTCACGGCCGCCTACACAGTCGAGTAATGACGGATTTACTGACGTTTGAAGAAAAAAGTATTTTATTTGTCTTTCAATAATATCAACACATTATAAATAAGATATGTCAAAGAAAGATGTATACCTTGCTAGAGGATATAACTCACAAATATGTAACATTAAACAAAAAGTATGTAAAAAATAATACTAGAATAGTTTTAGATACAAGCCAAAATATACTCGTTTATCGCAGAAAAACGTGATCAATGAGAAACTCCTTTAATCTTTTTCTGAATATACTATCACTTGCTGGTGTTGATTTGTTCCTCTGGTGCAAGGGATATAAAAATATATTTCTAAAACTTGCATACAATTCGAAATTGCCAAAAGTGCAAATAAAACACAGATATTCCAAGTTTAATACATAATAATATAATTCCTAGAATCTATGAATCGTTTTTTCATTACCATTTTGTAAGCTCTAAAAATTGTAATTAGTATGACACATGAATTTTTTGCGAGTTTTTTCTATACTTATTTTTGAAAAATACATACTTATTTTTCCAATATGCTTCCTTCCCGAAGCAATGAGTATTGTAAATATGGGTTCTAATAAATTAATGTTTGTAATAAATTGTATCATAATTTCATAAATAGTAAAATTCCCAGTAGAACAATGACGCAAATGGAAGGTCATTGATTTCTATGGGTTGTAACTTTTATTTTTAATGAAAAATTCCGGAAATTGAATGCACTATCTAAAACTAAAACACATTTTCTGTACATTAAAGCGTTCTTAATGATTAGAAATAAAAAACTTAAATCGTTATTTCTGATGAATTGCTTTTTTGCACTTTCGTCATTGTTCTTCTATAGAGGTGCGAGTACCTACCCAAAAATTTTACACCATATGTAGGCTAGATCTAAGTCAGTATTTCTTATTTTAAAATAAAAAATTTTATCTTGCCTACCCATATTATGTACCTGGAGAACTATAGTTTTGTCATAATTTATCATAAGCATATTCCTACGAAACAGTTGCAACCCTTTCAATGATTTTTGCAAAAATACTAAGTATCGATATGGGTCGATAGCATGATACAATAAACGTAAGGTATGATATCGCGCAGGCGACGATTCGTCTGTGACGTCATTGCGAGCTTTGTTTGGCGCTGCGCGCCGGCCGGCATTTGCAACATGAACGAACGTGTGCTTTGCATTTGAGATTCCTATCTTTTAGATTTAAATTTTGTTGGCGTTACTGTTCCTTAGACGATGTTTGTTGGTATGTTTAATTAAAAAACGTTTAATTATGAGGTGTGATGTGGACGGATGTAAGATGGATAACCAAGGCAAAAACTTTGATAGGAATATAAGGTGTTTCACTGTTCCCAAAGACAAAATATGTGTAGTAAATGGGTTCACCTGTGTTTTCGCAAGGATACATTTAATAAAACTTCTGCACGTATTTGCTCAAAACATTTTGAGAAAGATGACTGATGAGGGTGGCCCGTTTAAGACGGGCCTATACCTTATCTCGAAGTCTACGATGGTTGCAACAAAAATTAAAAACAAAAGTTGTTCCTAGTGAAACGATCTTTACTTTTTTGTATTTTTTTAATCTTTACTTTTTTATATACAGGGTGGTCAAAGAAAGTTACAGTTTTTTAAATGAAACAACCTATATTTTATTACATTTTTGGATTCTACTTAAAATTCTAAGCATATTAAATTTGATGTATGATGTTATACCTCTAGAGTTAGTAGTTTCACAGCTATAAACAGTTGAAAATCGGTACTGTGGCTTCTTTTCACATTGGTAGCAGGAAGACCATTAAAGATGGAGTAAAATTAATTCCACATTCCCATCTTAACTTTCCAAGAGCTATCTGATGCTGCTAACTGATGGTACCTACAGAGGTACCAGATTTGGTACACATGGTACCACCTGCCAATGGCACCTACCGTGGTACCAGATTTGGTACCAATGGTACCATCTGCCAGTGGTACCTACCGATGTACCAGATTTGGTACCAATGGTACCACCTGCCAGTGGTACCTACCGATGTACCAGATTTTGTACCCATGGTACCACCTGCTAATTAGTACCGTCAGATAGCTCTTGAAAAGTTAAGATAGGAATGTGAAATTAATTTTACACCATCTCTAATGGTCTTACTACCATCAGGATTTGATAAATTTAACAATTTCTAAAAAAAGAAAGATGACTAAAATTATTATTTAAGAAAAAATATTATTATCGATTTCCTTTTTTTTGCTGTCGATTGGCCAATACTCAATAAACGTGTTTTGATAAAAGTAAAAGTTTATTACGTTTCTCAAAAGATGCTGTTTTTAATACAACTATTTTGATCCATTCATCATAAAAGTTATGTTGAATATTATTTTTTTTATTAGCATTTTTATAGTATTAACATGTAATAATTAGTTTTTAATTTCACCCAGGACACAAATTTTCTTAAAAAATAGCGAAAATAGGTAGAACATAATGATTATGTGCCTATAAACGTATGCATTTCAATAGAAGCCAATCACGCAATGACGTCAATGCGCGGAGCGAACGAATTTGAGACGGTTAGGTATCATACCTTCCGTTTATTGTATCATGGGTCGATAGTTATCCATATCATGTCTATCGCCCTTTTTATAAGCAGGAATAATTCAGGATATATTTAAACTGTTCGGACATTGGCCAAGTTCATGAGACTTGTTTATTATGTAAGCTAAAAGTACTACAAACACATCAGAACATTGTTTAACAAGATTGACAGGAATAGTATCATAGCCACAGGATTTCTTGCGTTTTAGTGACTACAATATACTAAATTTCCCGTAGTGTTACAGGAGACAAAAAATAGAATTTTCCTGTTCCCGAGATGTACAGGGTGGCTCGAATTCGAGTCTGTGTATGGAGAACTCGAAAACCGTAAGAGATACAGTGTAGGTGAAATTAGGGCAAAATTGCGTATTTAGGTGCCTAACAATATACCGTTTAGAAAGTTTTAACATTCCGAGTATTTCCGGAGATATCCGGCCAAAACCGAAATATTGAGAAATCGATTTATTTTTTCCTTGGGCTTATTTAAAACCGAATTTCAAATTAAATTGCACATTTGCATTGCCACTTTTTCCGCTCTATCCAGTGGTGCTATCCGGGTCATAATGAACTTCCTATTGTTAAATACGAAATTTAATTTTTTTATCATTTTCCAGATTATATTGTGGTTATTAATATGAATGTTTTAATTTTTTTTTGAAATTACTTATTGTGCTTTGTCATTTAAAATAGTTTAAGTAACTTTTGAAATTTTTTTATTCTATAAAAATATTTTATTTTGTTTTCAGTGTTTTGTAAAAAATTAAAACTTTTATTTTTAATAAAAATTAAAAATAGTAAAATTAAGTAAACAGGTTCAGTTACTTTTTACTCCTAGCAATAAATATTTAAAAACAAATTGAAAAAAAAAATTAAAGACACATTCATATTAATAACGCCACTATCATCTGAAAAACGGTAAAAAAATAAAAGATGTATTTAAAAAAATAAAGTTGGTGATGGTAAAGTGCAATTTAATTTGAAATATGTTTTTAAATAAATAAAAATTTTAAACTATTTTTTTTTTCTGGATATCTCCGGGAATACTCGGAATTTTAAAACTTTCTAAACAACATATTGTTAGACACCTAAATGCGCAATTTTGCCCTAATTTGACCGAAACTGACCGATATTTCTTACGGTTCGCGAGTTCCCCATACATAGACGCGAATTCGAGCCACTCTGCACACTCTTCAGAGAAGAAATTTTTAGAATATGAATTTAATTTATTAACCGAAAAATATTGCGCCAAGGAATTTGAAAGATCTTGACGACAATGATGGTTTTAGTGTAAATGTGAAGTTCCGTAATTTTGTTTTGTGATTTAGTGTTACCTATATTTTTGAATTGAAGGTTTTTGACTTATTTGTCGAGTGGCTTAAAATGTTGTTAATATACCTCTGTTATTCAATTTGGATACACTTATTCGTATCTTTTTTAAGCTGTTTATCCTGTATGTACTTCCGGTTCTAACATATGGAGCAGAAACACTAATCCTTACCAGGAAGGTAATAAGCAAGACCCAAGTAGCACAGAGAGCAATAATGGAGAGATCAATGCTGAATATATCCATCAGAAACAGAGTTCCAAATCATACAATCAGGGAAAGAACCCCGGTGTTATGGATGCAGCTAAAAGAATTACAACAGTGAAATGGAACTGGGCAGGCCATGTTGACCAAGTCAGAGATGGAAGATGGGCAAATAAGATACTAGATTGGAAACCTAGACATGAGGCGTATCGAAACCGAGGACGACCCCCCAACAAGATGGTCGGACGACATCGAGCGCATCCAGCGCAACTGGATGCCCAAAGTGCCTAAGACCGGAAGAAATGGAATGATTTACGGGAGGACTTTTTCCAGCAGTGGACTCAAAACGGCTACTGATGATATACTGATCATTAATCTGTACATTATTACTATTTTTTTCTCATTCAATTAATACCCTTTAGATCATCCAATCGTTTTTTAAATTTCACTGAAAATATATATATATATATTTTTTTTTTATTATTTTTTATTATAAACTTTCCTATTAGTAGGCATAATAATACCTCAAAGCACCACAGCACGGAATTCATAGTCATCATATTATATATATCATTAATATTTGTACAATATGCAGTATCAACAACAGAGTAACCTACACTAAACCTACTAACAAATTCGGTATCTTTCATATTGATTTGCAAGGTTAAAATATATTAATTGCAAAAATGGCCAGATAAACCAGGATCGAAATTTTCAAAATTTGGATTCACTAATCCATTGCTTACGATTAAGTAATCTATGCTAGTGCAATCGCGGTTATTGTCCACATTTGCCACTCTTGTTGGATTATTTACAAGGCATGTTAAGTTGAATGAATTTAGAATGTCCCGTGGGAACTCATGATTAACAAATCCAGACCCGAGAAGCCAACAGCCAGATGGCGCAGTAACTCTACTTGTTCTGAAAAGCAGACTCTATATTAGTCTATATAAAGGAAAAGCAAATTTTTACCTAAAACGTTATGAATGCAGTGAATAATCCCCAAGAAGTTTTATACCGTCCGTCATGCTGAACCGTTCCTGAATTCTGAGAAAACATATAAAATTACAAAGCCACAAACACACATACATGCTTTAAGTTGTTTATTTAACTATAGTTAAATATGAATATATCTTTTGCATGTATCGGCCAAATGAACGGTAATCATTCACAAATAAACAGCCCATGAGATCCTTAATGTAATTAAGTATAATGTTCTCACCTATATTTTAGCACCCATCTAAAATGGTTATTTGAAAAGATACCAAGAAATGGTAAAGTTTCATCTTTTTTTCTGAATCCTTTGAATTTCCTATCCTATCAAAAATGCAAAAATATTCCTGCAAACGTCAAATTTTCAAATTTTTTTAGTTGTACATCCTATATATTATTTCCTATCTAATAAGATTTACTTTTTCACATTTCAAATATGTATAGTTTACCTATACCACCCGTTTTCAAAATATAAGCTTCGAAAATTTAAGTCAATGTGCCTTAAAACATATTTAGTTAGTTAGACATGATCGCAGTTTTTTTTTAAAGAGACTAAATTGCAAACACAACTTTGACTTGTAGCTACCTAATAATTCTAGCTTAACTGTGCAACAGTCTCTTTTTGCCGTTATAAAAAATAATGGATTTTATTTTATATGCTAAATACAGCAGCAGCAAAAGATACTATATTTTGTGGTATAAATAACCTTTTCGGATAATCAATTATAAATCTATTTATTTCACTTGTTGGTAATAAGTCTAGTCGAATTCCCGTTACAGCATTTATTAATATTAATTTTTGTCATACGCTCCCAAAAATAGCTATTTTACGGACTCATTTGAGTCCGTAAAATGCTTCTTTTTAGGCCTAGTCCCTAAAAGTCGTCATGGCAACTTTTACGGACTATTCCAAAATTCCTAAATATGTCTAAATGTCAAATTTCGAATGACATGACAAAATTGTCAAATAGTTGCTACGATATCAAATTCTAAGCTAACTTTGTCGTACATTATGATTTCAAAAATTATGGTAAATTTGCAAATTTAGATGTTCTGAAGAATTGCAAAAAGCGTATAAATAAATATTAAATTTTGGGAGCGTATGACAAAAAATAGTGTTTGTCACACGTACCTAAATTAAGTTTTTCAGGACTCATCTGCTATTCCGCAACAGCAATGATTCGTCCTGAAAAACTCCATTTTAGGTACGTGTAACAAAAATAACTATACTTAATGATACATACGATTATGAATACATAATACTTATTAGCTTTTATAACACTTTTATTGCAGTGAGAGGCTATTCTGATCATCCTTTTATTATGTTGTCATCCCGCACTTTGTGACTGCGCTTATTTTAGTGCGGATAATCTATCAGTTCGTTTAGGTTTCATCAAACGACTAAAATAAGAATAGTTGTGATATTAGTTTAACGTTGATTATTCATATTACAATAATATTAATTTATCTATAGTCCTGTATTTAAGACCTGAGTTAATAAGCTACCCATGATCCTCGTCAGATCGTTTAAATTTCTATGCTACTTTCGGTTTGAAAATTTTCGTTTTAATCTCGAGCTGATATGGCCTAAATTTGTTGTCGTAATTGATTTGGTTTGAGATACTGTTGCTGTTTTTTTTATGTACCAATTATTTAATAGTAGTTAGTTATTACATTTTACTTTCTGTTGAATAGTAAAATACTAGTAGTTTTGCTTATTTTCTTCTAAGACCTGTTGATTTCTGTATACATTGCTTATTGTTGTATCGTCTCATGGTCCTCTAGGGATTTAGGGCGTATTCCTCACATATTTCCCCGTAGTTTTCCTTCATTTTCCTTTAATTTTCCCTCAACCGTCAATTGTTTGTTTTTTGCTTTCTTATGTTTTGATTGACTTTCAGGTTATTTTGTGGTTCCACCTTCTTACCGACAGTTGTGGACTTTGATATCTTGAAATTCTACATTATGTTTGTCTTTTTAAGTTGCATGATATAAGTTTTGTAATATCCGTTTGGTAACCTTGAATATTAGTAACGGTCTATTATTCCTTAATTGTCGTTATCGATTCAAATTTTAGATGCTTATTATTTCCTTTAGGCACATTTCGTACCATTTATTGAAAATTTTGATTTTAGCTTAGTTGTTGTTTTTGCAGTTGTTTTACGATGCTTAGTTCTCGTTTATTATCTTAGAAGTGTGCCTCGTATCGACTATTTCTTCATTTTGATAGTTGCTCCTCGCACTACGACTTTTTTTCAACTGACATTTTTTTCTCTAAATTCCTTTGAAATTCGGAACGTAAATTGATTGAAACCCATGATCTCTGCCTTTTAAATTCCTACCGGGGGAACAACAAGTGCCTGCTAAGTGTGGTGTGTGATTCAACTTTTTAATTTAATTTTTTACTACCATTCTTGGGGATTTCGAGTTGGGTCACAAATTGGTGGTTTCCACTACCAATTCATCGGGAATTTAAAACTTAACCAGAGGCAAGATTTTTCTGGAATTTATTTATTTTTTTACTGATGGCACATTTAATTTTCGCTATCTGAGTTAATTTTTTTTACGTCGACCAATAGTATTGCATTCCATAGGATATTTTAACCTTTCCCCTTATTATATCTCCACTTTTAATTAATGTAACTTTAGTTCTGAGCATCTGGGGAGCTTATATTAATAGAGGTGGTTCACACATATTTTTTTATTATATTGAAGTTATTTGCACTTTTTATATTTCTCTTCTTTGATGATGCTTATTGAAAATCCAATGATAATTTTTGGGGTGATTTGTTTTAGAAAAAAAATATATACAATCATTTTCAAGAGGACTTCCACTTTTGGACCAAGGACTTTCAGTCTTGGGCCTAGTACTTTCAGTTTTGGGCTGAACGCCTACCGTTACAGCTCAGCTTGCAACCGTAACAAAACTCATCCATCCTTGGGTAGTTCACCCTTTCCAACAGGATTTTCACGACATACTTTTACACTAGATTTTCAACGTTCGACGACCTTCGGACCGGTCTAACGTGGTATCGTTCCCATTATTTTTTTTATTATCTTGTTATTGTTAGCAAAGCTTTAAGTTAGCTCTTATTTTTCTTTTTTGCAGATTGCTTTTATAATTGATTGATAATATTATTATTATTATTATTGCCTTTATTATTATTTGACTAATTCATACGTTTCGAATATAAACTTAGATATCTGTATTTTAAGTAAACCAAAGTGATCACTTGGGATAGTAGTTTTAGAATCATCAGGTTAAGACATATAGTATCGAGTTTACCAACAGAATTGGTCTCTGTATAATCATCAAATTGTACCCCCCTTAATTAATTACTTAATAGTTTTATTTGGTCATTCCTTTTTTTATCTCTTCTAAAGTTTCATTGCAAAATTGTTATTAAAGAAAAAAATACCAAGAAGCCAATAGATAGATCCGTAAATTAAGGTTGTGTTTTCTTGTTTAGTAAAACGTGCCAGTTTCGCTGGCAGAACTGATGGCGCGCAGGAATTCTACACCTGGAACCGGGAAATTGCAAACATGACTCTCACGGTGTTAGGTGCCCTTTGATTAACCTTATTTCCTTTTCAAAATATTAGAAAATCGTGTTGCAGGTGCTTTTTTTAATTAATTGATTTGCTGTATTTAGTGTTGTCATTTCTTTGACATTCATTACGAGCACTTGAAGCATAAAATTATTAAATTATATCGAGTTTTTTGTTCAGAATTGCACATTAATTTTAAACTTTCGAACGCTTACATCTTGAAAACCGGTGGATGAAATATGGGTAAACTATACATATTAGAAATCAATCAATTGATAAGAAATAATATAAGGGTGCTCCATTAAAAAAAATGGCAACCTGTCAAAATTTAACTTTGCAGGAATATTTCTGCATTTCAAATTTAAACGATTCAGGAAAAAGGTGAAACTTTTGTTTTTACTATTTTTTCAAATAAAAATATACGGGAAAACCCTGTACAATAGCAACGAAAAAATCTATATATTTTGCTACGACAATACACATATTTATGATTCTTAATGAATCTGAACAGATAATTCCATGCAATATCCGCTGTGGCAATTTGGCAATCAATCAATCTGTCATCGAAGGACTCTGAAGAATTTTAAAAGGCGTCAAACTAGCCAGATTGACACATGCGTTTGACCGTTCTGGCGCCAGCATACCAAAATGAAATAAATGAGGGTCGCAAACGTTCAGTAATTTCGGGTCACGAAATTTGATACTTCATTTGGGTTTATTCTTTTATCAGTTTCCCAAACAATGAAACTTCAAAACTCCTAATTTAAATATATTTTTTTGTTTTATACCAGACAGATAACTGATTAGTTTCAAAATATTTGTATATCAAATTTCGCACATATTATAAAAAATATCGGTCGTAAAAATAGTTGTTGATGACTAATCTGCTTACCATAGAGGTTGTCAAACATTAAAGCCTATTTGTAGTGAAAACTTCTTTAGGCCTGATCAGCACACTTTTTCCTTGGCAGTGAATAAGACTGAGTCATCACGCTTGGATATGTGACGCACATTTGAGTAAAGTTGGCGTCGCGTCGAGTTCAGTCAAGCGAGAGCGACAAACAGCAGCGGAGCGATTTCAGTTACCATAAACATATTGGTATTATTCTTATTTCTCTCGAAAAGGGTTCCGAGAAATTTGTGAATTGGCACGTTATTAGGCAACACTTGTATCATACAAGACTAGTTGGAGTTCCTAGCGAATTGAGCTCTGCGGATTTTATAATCACGATCGCCCGATCCTTATTATATTGCATAGGACTGCTTCTTACCGCACAGGTAATTAGTAAAGGCCATAATAAGCTAAGTGCTAACGTTTTTCTAGTCGCCGGGGACGTAACCCCGGCAACTGCCCCCGTCATGGGAGACCAAACGGAAGATGACGATACGCTTTCGAACATTTCTATGGAATCGCTCCCGGAGAGAAAGCTATCAGACGTGTCAACCCGTAAAATGGCTAACAAATGCAATAGTTACGCCGAAGTTTGTGTACAATGCCGCCTTGATTTCGAAAAAATTCGTAACATTAGCGAGCTATCTCATAGCGATGCCCTCAAGCTAACATCGAAAATCAGACAGCACTTTAGAGATACCCACCCCATGGGGATTAAAAAGCCTAACGTAAGCTCTAAAATCGATACTGGCAAAAAAAAGGCTAGTCCGACTAGTTGCCAAGGGCCCGAGCATTCAAAAAAACCCAAGGTGACCTCTAACGATCGACAACCGAAGCAAAAAACTTTCGATAGTACCTTGGCGAATGAACAGACTCCGTCGACCGAAAAACACCCTGAAAACTCGCAAATAATGGCACCGCCACCTCCGCCACCTCCTACGACCCTGTTACCTCCTAAAGAGAAGGATGTCTTTAAGACACCCTTCAAGCAGCTAGCGTTTAGAAAAAACTTTAAAATAGTTAACCTGGAGATGGGGCAACCCCCAATAGCGACCTCAAACCAATTTCAACCCTTAGAGGACGCAAACACCGAAGTCGACGACGATGCCTTAAGCGTTGCGTCTACTACAGCATCTACTGGAGTAAAACGCAAAGCAACTATAAGCAAAAGTAAAACAACCCCTAAAGCAAAATCGCAACCCTTGCCACCCGTAGTCATTAAGGGACGCCCTGCGGACCACAAACAGTTGAGAGAAGACCTGAAAGATATGCATATCACAAAATATCAACTGAAATACACAAAGAATTCGGTTATTGTATATTGCAATTCGGCAAACGACCTCCATACATTAAAACGTACTTTAGATTTAGAAAAAACGGAGTACCATTCCTATGCCGAAGTGCAGGAGAAAACCAGGGCCTTCGTCCTGCGTGGCCTTGACGGCGACATACAACCCCAGGAGATCACTGAGGCACTAAGGGATGAATACAACATCATACCGAAAAATATCTACACTATGAGAAAGACCAGAACGCCCATGTATCTGATTATAATGGGAACAGACTACACGGTTCGCAGATTAAACAACGAAGTGTGAACGCTAATGTGCGTGAGGGTTGCATGGGAGGCCAGGCGCTCAGGAAAACCAATCCTTCAATGCAAAAACTGTCAGCAGTTTGGGCACGCCAAGTCCTACTGTAATCGGAGAATAGCATGTAGCAAATGCGCCGGTGGCCACGACATTACGCAATGCACATACGATTTTATTAAATGTGTAAACTGCGGCGGCCCCCATCGATCGATCGACGAGACATGCCCAGTTTATATTTATAAACTTGGAATTATAGAAACTGCCACAGCTAAAAATAAGCCAAACCAGTAGCAGAAGTTTAAGCCTGCGCCTCCCCCGGCAAACCCCGCTTGGAGACAGCCGCCCGGAAGGACAGTAGCTGACGGCCCACGGGGCCAAGGCATAAGCAATTGCCAACGAGAAGAAGACTTCCAGGAACAATTCCCGCCCCTACGAACCAGGAAGATGCAACCGAACGCCGAGACTCGTCAACAAATAAATAAAAATGTACAGGTTAGTGGTACTGCCCGCAGCTTGAACATAAATAAAAATAACTCTAATATCTCGAACATTATGTCAAATCTAAACAATGACGTTAATAAAATTAACAACCTAGTAAATCTAGAGCAGCTTTTCTTGGCTCTAGAACATTATTCTAGCATGCTAGAAGCATGCCGTGGGAACAAGGCTGAAATAATTCAGGCCTCCCTACGATTTTTCTCACATGAATACGCCAACTTCGACATATAATGTTAATAGTCGCAAGTTGGAATTGTAACAGCATTAGGTCTAAAATGGGCGAGTTTCGTAACTTTATGCATACTACCAACTTTCAAATTGATTTTCTCAATGAAACGAATTTAGCTCCGAATTTTACTTTTAAGATTCGGGGCTATAATATCGAGCGATTTGATAGGCCCGATCGAGCCGGAGGAGGCGTGGCATGTCTCATACACAAAACCATCCGATATCGGCGCGTATATAACGTGCGCACCGCAATTGAGAACGTCAGTATTGAACTGGAAAGCGGACTGCGTGTATGTGGCTGCTACATACCTCCGGCTCTCCGCCTCACGGCAAACGATATCCTTGCACTAGTACCGCAAAATAGAGTATCCCTGCTGATAGGGGACTTGAATGCCACGCACGCCGACTGGGGCGGCGTAACTAACAGCAGGGGTAGATTACTTAAGGGGGTGATCGAAAACTGTTTGGAAATGTCCTTGCACCGAACGCCAAATCCTACATATCTCCGTAACGACTCGTTCCTGGATGTAGCTATCACCCGGGTGCGATAAGAACAACCCAGTTACAAGAGCTGAATACCTTAAACTCGGATCATCTCCCAATCAAGATTGGCCTGTACCATAGGGTCCCTATGGCGAGTGACACCGTCATTTCGTACAGGAATGTTGATTGGAGGGTGTTCCGAGCGAGGTTAAACGAGGTAACCATCGTACCCGGGCAGATAGAAACAATCCAGGAGCTTGAGAACGAAGTCCAAGCACTAACGACTAATATCCAGCGCATCCGTGATGCCATGTGTCCTAGGATTACTATCCATCCAAGGACAGAATCCCTCCCTGAACCAATCCTTGAACTGATATCATACAGAAACCGCTTTCGCAGAAGATGGCAAAGAAACCGGACACAAGTGGGATCCGCTCAAATCAATGCACTGACGGAGGAGATTAGGACTAAGATCCGCGATCATCGCAGCCAAACTTGGCTAGAATATATAAACAAGGTTAGTAGGAATGACGGCTCGCTGTGGAGGCTTGCCAGACGAGTGCGCGGAGGTAGTACGCGGATTCCTGTGATTAGGCACCGTGGCATTGACGCGGTGGATGATCTGGGAAAAGCGGAGGCCTTCGCTGATTATCTGGAGGGCGTCTACAGTGAGGCGCCAGACACCCTACCTAGCCAAACACTCTGCAGTAACACTGTACGAGAGTTCGAGTCACGCAAGTATCCTATCCCTCCGACAGTGTTTGAAAAGTTGAGAGTCACGCCGGCGGAAATCCGCAAAGCACTTTGTCATCTTCCAAGAAACAAGGCACCCGGCCCGGATGAAATTCCGAACATAATCTTAAAAAATCTACCTAGAAAATCATTGATCCACTTTATGCATATAGTTAATGCGGTAATCAAGCTGCAACATTTCCCAACCCCCTGGAAAGCAGCGAGCGTAATACATTTCCCAAAGCCGGGCAAAGACCTAGCATTGCCCTCATCTTATCGACCGATCTCGCTGCTGAATACCCTCGGGAAGGTGGCTGAAAGGCTAATCTTGCCGAGGATCAGCAGGGAGGTCGAGCGGCTAAACGTACTGCCACCGGAGCAATTCGGTTTTCGCGGTCGACATGGCACTGTCATGCTGGCCGCAAAGATCGCCTCTGATATCTACCAAGGCTTTAATAGTCGACAGACTACTGCTCTACTACTACTGGATATTGAGAAGGCGTTCGACAGGGTGTGGCATGCAGGGCTACTCTACAAACTTCTAGCGAAGTACAACTTTCCACTTCACGTTGTATCCCTGATTGCATCATACCTTGCCGGTCGCACTTTCAGTACTAGAGTAGAGAAGCGCGCTTCTGCGGGCAGGAGACTGCTGGCAGGTGTGCCGCAAGGCACGGTATTGTCGCCGCTGCTATTCAATCTTTATATAGCAGATATCCCGTCACATCCTAGAACCAGCAAAGCCCTATTTGCTGATGATACGGCAATATATTCCCTAGATCCCAAAGCGGAGGTGGCAGAGTCGAACTTAGGCGAACACATAGGCCTATTATTGCCATATTATAAGCAGTGGAAAATTTCGCTTAATACAAATAAAACTGAACTTATAATCATTACTCGTAAGAGGAAAGACACAGAAATAACTCCACTAGTACTAGACAACACGCCTATATTGCCAAAATCGCAAGTAAAATATCTTGGACTGATTCTCGACACAAAGCTAAACTTTAGCAAACATATTGCATCAATTTCAAATAAAAACGCAATGATAAAAAAGAGCCTCAGCTTGTTGGTAGCAGGCAGGTCTTTCCTGAGTCCTGCCAACAAGCTGATTCTCTATAAATCAGTCATAAGGCCCGCACTAATGTATGGTGCACCGGTGTGGTGTTCGGTGGCGAGAACACACAAACGCAAGTTACAAGTGCTGCAAAATAACTATTTAAGGGCAGCGTTCTCGCTTACGCTGAGAGATCGCATACGAATCGAGGACCTGCATGCGTGGGCTAGAGTCGAAAATGTCGAGGAGTACATCGACAACCACGCATGCAGGTTCTACGAGCAGCAGATCAAAGGCTCACCCCTAACTGCAAGCATCGCAGACATGCGTTACAACCCCGAACACCACATCGCACACGGCACAATCTATCGAGACATTACTACATACTTTAAGCAATTGAGACCACCGTAGTTTAATAAAAGTAAATCGGGAATCAGTAATAAAATGCCTTCATTTTCCTATCAAACTACCATAATTTAGCATGCAAATCAAACTAAATGAAAAAATGGAAAAATCAAAAGGATCAGGACAGCAGAAGCACTGGCCTTCATCGACTAGTGCTACTCTGCTGCCTGGTGGGCCGGCTCACCGTGTTCGGACACGGGGGCGTGGCTTGTTAAGGAACCTGCTCGCCATATAAATACGCAGCAGCAACCACTTTAGCATACATGACTACTAGCCATCGAAGCATCCGTGTCTCCGCAGCTTGACCCGCGGGACTCGACCATTGCGCTTAATGCTGTTGCAGTCTACCGGAATAGGCTTATTAAGTCCTTTAAACATTGTATATATTGTATATAGTACGTTATTCTTAGTCTTTGTTGTACATATTGTGGCGTCATTTTAACATTCTGCACTCCCGCTCCTTGAGAGCATTGAAGCAAGGTTTTTCATGTTTTTCCTTGCATAATATCATGATAATATTGTACATAATTGCAAATAGTACTATTATATTTATAAAGCTTCGGCCAATAAATTCCCATAGCGATTTTGAAGGGTATTCCCAGGGAAAGTTCAAGCTGCCGTCAATTCCACAACCCCTAGTTGTAAGTTAGGTTGAAGAGCAACCCCCTAAGGGTGCCCCATCTGTGGGCCACGTTGTAGAGGAAACTACAACAGGCGAAACCACAGCTAGTAGATCTAGGCAAACTAACGCTAGGCAATGTGTATTATAAATTGTTATTATGAAATAAATATACAAGTTCAAGTTCAAGGCAACACGTGGGAGCCGTTAAATTTCAGTTCAGATTTTCCGTCTGCGAGCTATTGCGTCAAATCTGCAATTTTTCAAAATATCGCTTCGATACACAATGTCTGTCGAAAAAATTTAACAATTTTGATGAAATTTTCTAGACTAATCGTATTTTGAAACGATGACTTATTTTGTTTTAGAACTCCTTGGATTATTGTATGTGAACACCAGACAACTCAGACAATTTACTAGTACTAAGCGTGGTATACCTATGGATGGCTTCATGACCTAAAATAGCAACTTCTCTCCCCTCATCCCTTTCATACATCACCTGATCCAGTATCGTCAAACGTTCCCTAAAGATAAAATACTTACGCATTGTCGTTATTAAAAAAATACTAAATAATTTCTACGTTAGTACGAGTTAGTAGTTTCACAGCTATAAACAGTTGAAAATCGGTACTTTGGCTACTTTTCACCTTGGTAGCAGGAAGACCATTAAAGATGGAGTAAAATGAATTCCACATTACCATCTTAACTTTCCAAGAGCTATCTGATGGTGCTAGCTGATGGTACCTACAGAGGTACCAGATTTGGTACCCATGGTACCACCTGCCAATTAGTACCATCAAATAGCTCTTGAAAAGTTAAGATAGGAATGTGAAATTAATTTTACTCCACCTTTAATGGTCTCCTTGCTACCAAGGTGAAAATTAGTCAAAGTACCGATTTTCAACTGTTGATATCTGTGAAACTACTAACTCTAGAGGTATAACATCATACATCAAATATGCTTAGAATTTTAAGTAGAATCCCAAAATGTAATAAAATACAGGGTGTTTCATTTAAAAAAGCGTAACTTTCTTTGACCATCCTGTATATAAAAAAGTGACGATTAAAACAATACAAAAAAAAATAAAGATCATTTTACTAGGAACAACTTTTGAATTAAATTTTTTTTCCAACCCCCTTAGTTTTCGAGATAAGGTATAGGCCCCTCTTAAACGGGCCACCCTGTACATAATAATTGCACATGCACCTTTTGACGATCTTCTGAACCTTATTGAAATTGGCAAGAAAATGACGAGTATTTTTTTGAAAAACGGGTCACTTTGTGTCGTTCTAGCACCGAAAATCTCGCGAGGATCTTTAAAACTGAGACGACCTGACAGTTCGATAGGGAATTTCCAGTTTGAAGAATCTACTTTACGCGTACGTCCCAGCCAATGTCTCGCTATTTTCAAGAAATCAATCTCAGATTCGCAAACCTTGTGATCTCTGCTATAATAAAGTTATGTAACAATTATTATTATCCGTACGAGATCGGGAAATACGTGCTGACGAATAGAAAAGTTACCATAACCCCTTCTCGACGTTTTTTTAGAGGGTTTGAACTATAACATTGTGTGTTTATCGGAGCACTGGCTAAACGCAGAGGAAGCTGATAAGTCTGCAGCTGGATCTCTTTAAACTGGCCAGTTAGAGCTCTTTCACACGAGGATTCTGTATCCGAGATACAGAATCGCGGTCGAAAACTTGGACTGCTGCATCCAATTCACGTATTTCTTCAATCAGTACTAAAATAGTCGCAGTGCCGTGCATAGGTTCATCACTATATCGCGTAGTAAATAATACCTATGACCATTGAATTTATACTGAAAATTATTCTGCGTCCATGATATCTTCTTCGTTGCAAAAGTATCCATGTCTGAACAGGTCCATATATCGTAATAGTAATTTTGTATGAGGCACACGCATTTAGCGACCGGCGGCTGAGTTGCCGGGATGCAGAAATTCGGAATCGCGATACTGTGTGCGTCGCTCGTGCCGTGTGAATAGGTCCATTTGAAAGTATGTTTAACCTGTAGTTTCTCGGATACGCGAATCTCGCATACAGTATCCTCGTGTGAAAGCGCTCTTACTACTCAAGGCCTATTTTCATGCTGGGGGAGGAGTGGCCACCTATGTAAATAACCTTTTTAGTATATTAGTATAACCTTCTTTATTATTGTGTAGAAGAATGTTTTATGTTCTGGAGTATATAAATAATTTTGATTTGTATGTTGTAGCAATATACAGGCGTCCATCGGGCAGTCTTCATATATTTCTTAATAGAATGGAGCAAATTGTAAACAAAATAGGATTGCATAAAAAATGTATTTTGGTGACTGATATTAATGTGCATTTTAACATCAACCAGCCAGGGACCCTTGACCTCTATGATGTATTACAGAGCTACGGTTTTATACAAACAATAAACAACAACACAAGATTAGAGACATGCTTGGATAATATATTTATTCATTTTAGTACTGATTCCTTTACATCCGGAACTGTAGATCCTGGTATATCTGATCATCTGGGGCAGGAGCTGCCCCAGATGATCTGGTGTTATTGGTTATTGACGGAAGGACGAGTGCAACTCGGCTCAGCAGGATATGTAGGCCAATCACTCTGAGGGCAGGGCCCGCCAGGGTTCTTTGATCGAGTCTCCTTGTGTGAGTGGGGGTTTGTTTCTGATGAGTGTATGGAGGTCAATTAATGTTTCTCAAGGTTTTTGGCAAACTTGGAAGAGGCATTTGTCCCGGCATTTCCCGAAAGAAATTTTAAAGTAAGATCTAATCAGAACAAACATCAATTGGTTCACTAGTAACTTGAAATTAATGAGTACACATTCGCAATTCTTAGTGACGCCTCACGACAGTATGTGACCTTAAAAATTCAACAGCATTTTAGAATGAATATAAAAGAGCTATAAAGCAAGCCATAATAAAAGCTAATGATGAGTTTGTATCTGCGGCTCTAAATCCTTCAAAGACTGTGTGGCAAATAATAAACAATAACACATGTTTAGTAAACAAATCAGAAAACAACAGCAATCCACATATGTCAGTAGAAGAATTTAATATATTTTTTTTCTAATATCGCACAAGACAGAGTTAACAAAATACATATTTCCCAAAATGATCCAGTTGAGATACTGGACTGCCTAAACTCAACAAACGATAGGTTCTCCTTTTCCTATGCCTCTTGATATATAATAGATAACTGCTAGTCTAAATGTTAGGTTGATCAAATTCGTGAGGAATGTTACTAAGCTAATAGATCGTTGCCTCAAAAACAATATCTTTCCTGACATACTTAAGATTGAGGAGATGACTCCTATATATAAAAGGGAGATTCTGATGAACCACAAAGTTATAGACCAATCTGTTGTGTCAACGACTTATCGTTTATGGAACCCAGTGCGAAATTTACGCTCTTTGCTGACGACACTACACTGTCATGTTTGGATTACTCCCTTGAGGGTGCAAGTTGTTTTGCAGTGGGGAGTTGAGGAATGATTTAACATGAATAGACTGCATGTGAACGCAGACAAGACAAACAAGGAAATCTTCTTTTTGAGATAGATGTACTCAACATGTGATAATCCTGATAGGGTTGTTTCTGAGAGTGTACCTCGATCCGCTTCTGCGGTGGCATTCTCACATGGATGCAGTGGCTGGCAGGCTGAGAGGTGTGGTTTATATATGCTCTTCACCATCTTGCGAACTGTGCCTCCGGCGTAGATACGAAGGCGCACGCATCGATTTAGAATCAATGGATACATTCACAACTACAACACCAGAAATGAGAACAAAATAGCCCTGCATGCTAGCGCTTGGTGATATGTCGGAGTGGGCCGGATCTCTTAACTCTCAAGTTTTTTTAACAGGCTGCTTCCTTACTGCGTGGAGCTGCAATTTTTGTCATTCAAGAATAAAATAAAAAACCAACCAACCAACGCCTTTTATGCCAGTGAAGAATTCTTAAATTTTGAATTGGCTTAGGGTTTGCATTTGGGGACTGTGTTGTATGTTAGCATGTTAAGTGTAATTTTTAATTCTATGTTAATTTAAATAGTTTTATTGTTCGACATGAGTCATTTTAAATTACTTTATGTTGTGTAATGATTTTAATTGATTTTATTCAATTGTAGTACATTAGGTTTTTTGAATTGTAACTGTTTGACGTGTACTATGTATATATACTATGTATACTGGCATGAAATATATATGATTATGATAATGATTATAAGGGATATAGATAACTACACTCAACAATTTGTAAATGTATTGCTCGAATAATCAATAAATGGGAAATAGTCTACAGAGTTACTTTGCTTTCAAAATGGGAATGCGGGTGCCTTTTTCCAAAAATACGTAGATTCAAATGGATGAAGCCTGCCTCTATTTTCACTGCCTGGGTTCCCAGCTCTTAACTTCTCAACCGCTCCTTTAGAAAGGGGAGTTTCATTTTGTGGCCGCCATTAATTATTACTATAGGGATCGATATAGTAAAAATATATATATATACTTAAATTTTTTTTCTCTTGGGTTTTTTGGTTCATAAAAATGACACTTGTTATGTAAACATTGTCATTTAATTTTAAAAATTTATTTTTTTAAACAAATGTTTCGACCACACAATGGTCTTCATCAGTGTTATTTCCGGATTGGAAAATTCCTGTAAGTAACATCCTTATATTGGAAACATATACAGTATAAAACAATCACTTCCATTCATTTCTAAAATTTTAAAATTGTATATAACGAAACCTGACGATCACACGTGTAAAAGAGGACATACAAACAGCTATTTTATTGTTCAAAACTAGGTATCGGGCACTGACAGTGCCAGTAGATTATATTATTTTCATATGGTTCAAGAAAATTAGGTTTTTATTCTGAATTCAGATCGAGTAACTCATGTTCTAGAAGCAAATAAGAGTTTAATTTGAGCATCTAAGTTTTTAACAAATTACCAACAAACATTATGCTATATTTTCCCAGACCATGTACATGAAGCTTTTGATTTTGGTTCAACACCACTTTATCGGTTTCGTGTCGCTGAAAATTTAGTCTGTGATGATTATTTTGTAGTTCGTTCGCCAGCTCCATAAACATCGGGGTACGGCACGAAGTCTTGTCGGAAGGTCAATTGGCAGTTGCATTATATTATAGAAATCATCTCTAAAAAATTAAAATTGAACATTTATGTAAAGCAGAACGTTAGTCTCGTGTCGAGCAAAATCGCAGTCGACAGTCGACTATTTGAAATGATTAACGACCCTGCCGCACGAATGGGCGGCGGTCATTCGTATACAGGACACGGCAAAAGTTGAACAAATTAGCTAATACTATCTTTTCTAGATATTTTTTTAGGGGTCGTGTCCATTAAAAGACACATGTAAGAGTCAGTCAGTACACTACCAGATGTAAGTATATTCCGAAGTAAATTTAATTCAATTCAAAATATTCTTCGTGCTTCCAAAATTATCGTATATACATATACAAAGAAAAAAAACTATATATTGAGATGCCCTTCAAAAAAAACTAAAGGGCGTTAATAAATGACTAAAATGACACTCCCATATTGACGAAGAAATCGAGATGGTGGTTGAGGTTAGGCATATTGAAAACTCATAAAACGAGGTTGTTACCTTCTTAATTTGAGCATTGTAAAAGCAATTTTAAATCTTGTACTGCTTGAGGAAACATTCAGACCTACTCGAGATAAACGAAAGCTTCAGTAAGGATCTTGCTTGAACATCTATAAATATTTTTTGTTACGCCAGAGTCGAATGTTGGCTTTAAAAAATAGATAACTTGTGATTTTACGTTGAATTTGAGATGGAAATAGCGGACTCCAAACTGAAGAGCAATATTCTAAAAGAGGTATCTTCAGACGACGAGCAATTTCGGTATGCATTACGTCAGGACGGAAGTTTTTTCTCGCATATTTCAATTTTCTTTGTATATTTATTGTAAATAAAGATGTAGGTTATTGATATTAGGAGTTTTTTTGTTCAAAACCCTTTTTTGCACCCCACGGAGGGCCACAATAGAAATAAAAAGGTATAAAACTACCAGAAGTAAAATTCTGTTTCAGATGAACCATGACTTCTAGAACTAAGAAAAATTCTTGGGATGCTAAGAGGAAAAAGTGAATCTCCTTCGATTCCAATGACAATCACATCCAACGAGTCATCTTCTGCTATAGATAGTACTTCTTCACCAAACCACATTCCAGACACATCATTCGCTCTTTCCGTTTTATCACTAGTTTCATTTACAGTAGAAGAAAATACATCACCAGACGATCCACTCACTTCATAAAAGAAACCTATAGTGGTAAAACAATCAGAACCTTTTAACCAACCATATAAGAAAAGAACGAATTTGGCTATTCTACTATTCAAAAAGCTATGAAGAGGGACATGTTTGAATGCATTTTTCAGACAACGAAGATCCAGCAGCATAAAAATATCGGTTTTTGTTTAATAAAAAAACATTTCGGACCGCATTCGCGTTTCAATCGCACTAATTTCTGGAGGAAGTATTGATATAGATAAAACTTTGGTGTCCTGGCAAGGAAGATTAGCTTTTCGTCAGTATATCCTTGAAAAATCACACAAATATAGGGTCAAATTTTATATCTGTACTCCAGACGGATTTGCCTACTTCAAAATGTATGAAGCAAATGATACTACCAAACGCCATACGTGTCCTATTTCTATGAATTTAATGCGGGGGCTGATAAATGAAGGGCACACATTGCATATTGATAATTTTTATACAAATGGGAAGCTCAAAACCTGCTGAATCGTAAAACCTTAAGGACTAATAGGAAGGAAAATCCAAAGACAGTCTGTATTAAGAAACTCAAGAAAGGAAAAATATATGGCGAAGAAAATGAAAATGATGTAAGAGTCGTTAAGTGGATAGCTAAGAGACAAGTCATGATGGTGACTACTGTAACGAGCCACAAAGAAGAGTTCCAACAGGTGATGCTTATAATAAACCTAAAAATGGTGCGGATATATCTGATCAGATGTTCTCTTATTACACATCTCTCCGTCAAGTGATATCGAAAAGTATTTTTGAGCTAGTTTTGAGAACGAGTGAGAGGACGTCAAAGCAGGTGAGAGAAAAAGTTATCAATGGCTAGTTGACTGATGTGAGTGAACTAGATATAAACCCTACCAACAATCACGATGTGCAGCGATCAAACAAAAAACCAAAAACGACAGTTCCGAAATTTAAAAATTCGACGGTCCTGCAAAGACTGAAAGGAATTGTTTTCGCAAAACGAGAAAGGCTCTAAGGAAGCAAGAATCAAAACAAAACGCGTAACAGATCAACCAGCATTAAATTTATTAGTTTCAATCAGCAACATGAATAATTTCAAGAATATTTTTTGCTTTAAGCTTTTTTACATCTGAATTTACAAAACAACAAGCTTTCGTGAATTTTCTGATTTTTTTTTTCAATTTTATCTAACATGATTTTCTGTGCGCCAACGATGGTACACCAGTGTAGGGACAACACTTCTTTAGCCTTAACCACAATAAGTGAAGAATTTTTAATAGCCTGGTACATGTACTGAACCGTGTACACGGATCGCGCACGACAGCTGGAAGTAATGATTGGGCGTGTACCACTGGTGGTACACGCCGTCGTCAACGTGTTAGATCAATATTATTGAAACCTCTAAAGTGAATCCAACCATCTTCAATCAATTAGAATCACTTTCATAACTGTTGATAATGGTATTCGACCAATAGATATTGCTTGTAGCATTTTGCTCTATGCTATTTACAGTACACCATTCTGACAAATTATCGAGGTCTAAATGAAACATAATGCAATCTTCAATAGCGAGAAAT